>PNRQ01000136.1:0-98830 GCA_003439915.1 Trichoderma atrobrunneum | reverse complement strand
TTTTTTTTTTTTTTGCCTTTTTTTTTCTTTCTTTTTTTCAGATGGCGGGGGTCTCCCCCTTTTCTCTCCTCTCCTTCTCTTTCTCCCTATCCGTTTTCTGTTTTGTAGTTTATCGCCCCATGGTCCTTGCCTTACCACCAGGACGTGCGAGGCTCTTCGGTAGAGTCCAAGGGATTGCGGTTTGTAGGGGCCGGAGGAGCAGTAGTGGCGGCGGCGGCGGCGGCGGTGGTAGCAGCGACAGTAGCAGTAGCGGCGGGAGGAGGGGGAGGGGAGAGGGCTGCAGTTGCTGGTGCTGGTGCGAGTTCAGAAGACTACAATTTGTGTTAGAAGTGTTGGAGTGACAGAGATGGGAGGAGTATATCTGTAGACTGACTGCATATCTGGTTGCTCGAAAAACATTCATGGCACGGCCGCTGAACACGTAGTTCTGGAGATCTTGTTCAGCCACCCGGGCATCTGCCCTGGTTTCGAATCCAAGATACACAAGGCCCTGGTGGCGCTTCTTGTTGTTTATGAACCTCACATTGGGAGACGGAGGCCAGAAGAAGGTGACAGAGTCGCCGTTGGTGAGGCGAGCCCGGACGCTGGACTCGAATTGGGCCCTGGTAGCCCTGAAATTGATGTTTTTGGCGATGAGGCAGCGACGGTTCCTTGCGTAGACCCCGATTTGGTTCTCAAATTGCGCGTTGTGGGATGCCATTCTGGTAGATGGGTTAGTGACTGTTGAGATTTTGTGACTCTCTGGGAGGGAGGGACAAGGCATGGAACACTACATGTAGGATACTTACTTGACTGTTGGGTTGACGCGTGGTGTGACTTGAACTTGGTTTTGAAGAGGTTTGTAGTGGTGATACTACACTTGTTGACGTTTGTGGTTGCTGTTTGTTGGGCAAAGTGATGTTGCTTTGTGGAAGAATCTTGCTCGAAATTTTGGAGAGTGGAAATTTGGAAAAGGGCAGCTGTCAGGTGAATTTGCCAAGAAGTCACAGAGAAGATGCTGTTTGTTTGCCAGTTCACTTTTGCCTCAGCCATCTGGTTGGCAGTGCCAGGCTCTCGCTGCCAATGCCCGCAGTTTCAGATGCAAGTGAGCCGAAAGTGAACTGAAAGTGAGCCAGACCTAGATTGTGGCTCTACTCTTTCCTATTTATTACAGGAAAGGTATGGTCCTAAAGATCACGACTGCATCCTTTGAAGTCGTCATCAACCTCTAATCTACGATCGATAGCAAGACATTCTCGACAACTACGACAGAGACCAGTCACGTACGTACTGCTCTAAGGTGAATTGACACTTAACCTCAGTGCGCATATGTGGAAAGCTCATATTCCGAAAAACAGCATGTCTTCCGATAACACCCAAGCCGCAACTGCAGCCGCAGCCGATTCTGTGAATTCGCTTTTGGTCGACGATACATGGCCCGAAGAATGGAAGGATGACTCTAAGAATCCCGGAGCCAACCTAGCCAGGGTGCTCGCTGACGTTGAAAGACGATCGGCGTACTGGGAGTCCCTTGGTGTGCCAGGCACACGAGTTTCTGTCGAGAAATCCAAGTTGGTGCCTCGTCAATATGTCGACTGGCGTACTGCCAAAAAGTCGGCCGAGATGGGCGAACCCGACATCGAGTTTATCGCCTTGACAAGAAAAAGCTTTCCCGGCCAGCACAATGAATCAACATGCTACGTAATTGAAGACGGTGAACGAGTAGGAGTAGACCACATCGTCGTTCCTAGGGAAGAGGTTGCTGCTCGGGCGGCCGAAGGTTGGGAAGTGTAGTACGCTCCAACCCCTCCTCTCGACATCCACAGGAACTATCATGACTACCGACAAGTTGATCACCCGACGGACGTCATATCCTTTGATAAGCCAGCCGAAGATACGGATCGTTACCTCGAACGTGGTAACCAATTCGTCAGCGCCACCATGACCAAGAACAACTGGCATCCTGGTCAACTGATCGGTCAAAACGGATCAGACCCTGCGACGATAGCCCAATCGCCCACTTTCGCGGCTCCCAACAGCCAGAATCAATTCTCCGAGCATCGTTCGGCTACATCGACTGGACATCTTTTGCAACTCCAACGACCGCCTGACGTTGGCTACGGTTGGGGTGGTTACGACCAGTTTACCGAGTGGCAATCATTCGGCCGTCGAGTCACCAAAGACATGGTAGAGAACAAGAACTGGCAGAAAGATCCATTCGCGCCTGTTGATCTTGTTGACGAGTCTGGTACGGTCGTTCGGACTCTGACCATACCGTTCAAAAGAGCGCAGTTGCCCGTCGCTCAGGAGCCTCTTTCGGTGTATGAACGACTCAACCTGGCAGACAATCCGAAGCCGGTAAACAATCGAAAGCGAAAGCGGAAGGACCGCGAGCGTGATCTCCCGATCAGGCCCAGACCGTCCAACGATGGAGAGTGATTTGGCGCAGTCGGCACCATCATTATGCTCAATTGATGGATGGGGGAAACCTCAACTCTTTCTCTCTAGTAGACGGATCACCTAGAGTCAACGTGACGAGCGGAGGGTGTGATCATGAGTTAGGTACGGTTAGGTAGTATAGCCAAGTCTATAACCTTGATACATGGAATACATTCCTTTCATAAACTACCTCTCAAGTATTAAATATAATCTATATCTATGCGCTTGTACCCAAAATTACTGAGCAACCTCACATTCTCGCAAGCCGAAATCTCATAGCTCATCAGACTCATCGTCGCTCCACGCATCTTCGAGCCGTATCCCATTATCGTCTAGAGCTTTGCGTAGCAGGCCCATCTCCGATTCATCCAATTGCACTTCCTCATCGCCCAGTGGCCCGTTTGTGCTATTTCCCGTCAAGAATATCTCTTTAAGGAACGGGAAGTCAGTAAGCGACGTTGCCAAAGTCATCATATTTGCGACAGATTCTCCTTGCGTGTTGGTAAGTTGAAAGCGACGTATAGAGCTGGGCAACATGTTGACCAGGATGTCGGTGCGGTACTCTGGCGTCTGGAAAGCTGGAAATAGGACTGAGCTGCCGTCCACATGGAAATTCTCGAGTCGTGGGAAATCTTTGAGAGACAGGATTTGGTCACCATCACTGCATAAGCCGGAAAAGGACAAGGTGTCGGTGAACGCCCTTTCCCGGAATCCCAGGTCAATATAGACTGAGCGAAGAGTGTCGTTGTGGTTGTGCTCCCTCAGCATATCGATGATTTCTCTTGGAGTCACACAATCCTCGCCAAGGCCGGCGTAGATGGAGTGATATGTGTACTTGAAGTATTCCAGGGCTTGGCAGCGCGAGACTATCTCATTTAGTTGCCTTCTAGATATGTGACCACCCTTGAGATATAGACGGGTTACATTGTCGAGAATCATACGGTCATTCACAAGTTTCTCGTTGCAATGGAAGCCATAGATAGGGTCGCCCGTAATCTCTCTTACATTTGGCGCAAGCTCAAGAATTCCCCCAAAGTATCCGAGAGATATCTGCCGGCAGTCGTCATGGCCCACACGGAGTCGACGTAGATGCGGTAGTGAGACTTGTCTAGGAACCTGGGCGGCCATTTGCTCAAGCAGTGTGAAAGCCCCAACGCCCTCATCACAGTAAACCTCGTGCGCGATGACTTCCATGGACCTTACATTCGGCGTGTAGGCGATGACGAGCTGCGATATGGCCTCCCACGGGTTGTTTTCCATCCAGCCATCGAGACTTACGCCCAGCCTTTTTGTCGCAAGCTCAAAGGCTTCGGTGTGACTCTTGTCGAACTCAGTCCAGTAAAACGCGTTGAGATACAAGTCCTGCACCAGCTCGCCAAGTTCAGGGCGCAGGGCAATGGTTCGGAGGAAATCGGAAAGTTTTTTGAAGCGCTCGCTGGAATCGAAGCAAGAATAAAGCACAGGTGTGCCGATGCGATAGAGAGTTTTTGATGCTTGGCAGAGGTTAGACAGAGGCTTTGGGCTATAGCGTGATCGTGGATAGTTGGCCAGCTGTCGGCATATGTTTTCGATAATTTCTTCGGGGAACGACATCAACGGGAATGACGAAGCCATCGCGGCTATTGTTTGTGAAATGGCGGGAGAGATGGAGGAGAGTTGAGGCAGATTTAAGCGCCGTCTGGGGGTGTCTGGATATTTATTTAGAAACTCCAGCATTGAAGCCAGTACGCATTAAACTCAAGTCCCGTCAGCCTTACTTCGTATTACAGGGGGATGTGCTGCGGCTCATTCTCCGTATATAAGCTTGAAACAGCCTTGGACTAAAGCTTCCACTAATGACTATCCCCATGCCCTTTCTTTGTTCACAGTTTCTACTGGCGTGAGTCAGCGCTTGTACAGCCATTCCGATTTTGGATTGATATTGTCTTTGCTGCTGCTTTTTCGGACTCAGTCGGGCTTTAGAGTGCCAAAAATAGGCACGGAAGCTAGAGAAACCCAAGCCTAAAGTGGGATCGCGGCTGAACCCTCAAGTGGATGTTGGTGAGATTGAATTGACGACTTTGAAGCTATAGAGCAGCATACAAAAAGACAATGGAAGAGAGAAAAGACGAAAGTTCTGGCGAGTTCAAATAGTCATCAATATCCATAGAATTCGTGATGCTTCTTCGCCCAGCCCAGTGCGCTTGTGAACTAGAAGCCATCGTGGACACACATCTAAGCCTCGTTTATTCCCTGTATTTAGACCCAGAGAGCTGTAATGACCTGCATAGTGTATTGCTGTTGACAGCTCCACGCCATGCTCTATAACAGGGATAGGAATGCAAAGTGTCGCTTCCAATTCATCGTACTGTCTAGTTCAGCACATTGAACTCTTCTTTCCCTATTATATACAGGTAAGCTCTCTCGTCCTCAACCTTGACGTCGGTTTCACAGAGCTCTTACAATCTCATGAAGCTCAGTCAGGTTGACAGCTCATCCCCCCTCGAAAATTTGACCGTAGACTCTAGAATCTTCGATGACTCACTCTTGTCGGTATCTTGCACCCGCTCAGGGCGGTGATCATCCAGGCAACAAAACTTCACTGAGTGTATGAGGTTCAAGTGTCAGAGCAGGATGAGAAGGGAAACATTTTACTTACATCGTGATGACCTATATATAAAGAATAATTATCAATACCTGCACTCAGCTCTTTAAGCCTCCGTCATTATCGCTATTTTCTCCTACTATGGACTATTTTATTCTAGTATCGAAGAAGCCAGCAGCCTGCTTGTTGAGGGGCAGCGTGTCTTACTTTTAGATAGCGTAACCGAAGATATAATTAGCCCAGGAGGGCTTCGCCTTGAACGCGCGAGTCGTTCGATGGTTCGAGGGCACGTCAACACCAGACTTCTCGATTATGGACGCGCTGTCGATCAATATAACTTTGTACGCGTCTTCGTCGCTGGCATTCATGTTCACTGCCTGCACTCAATAGCCTTTAACAGCTGTTACGGCAGACGTGTAATGGGGGTAATAAACGCCGACGGGAGTGTCTCCGATCTTGATCTGCGGGGGCGGCAATCGCGGTGTCGGGCATAAGTTAGCGTGCACCAACGAGAGGTTGGGAGGAGTCGTCGGAAGCATCGTTGAGGTTGATCTCGTTAACAGTTGAGCTGGTGATGCGAGGGTAGAGATGTGTAGAAAGCAACGCGGCTGATCAACGACGTTGAAGCCTTGTCGGTGATAGTCTCACTCAACAGTATCTACTACTATCAACATTATATTATACGTTCTCCTACTATAGAATGTTTTATTCTAGTATCTGCTACTATCTATATCATGCTAGTATCTGCTACTATATACACTATATTATACTTTAGTATCTGCTACTATATACACTATATTATACTTTAGTATCTGCTACTATATACACTATATTATACTTTAGTATCTGCTACTGTTAACATATTATTCTAATATCTACTGCTATAGCTATATTTCTCTACTAATTATTATGCATGGATTGGCAATGTGACTGTTTTGTCCTAACTGTGAAAATAAATTTAAAAATAATTATCTAGGATTTGAGTAGCTGGTTGCGTAGATGATGTTTCTCTTTTAGATACCTCAGCTGGATCTATAGATCCAGCTGCCAGTGTAAAAATAATACTCTTGACTACATAAAATAGATATTGAAGTCAATGAATAGCAGACTGTTATCATACCGTGGCACCATCCAGATCTTACTGCTCTAGATCTGTGGTAAACCGATAATCACCTGTTTACCTTCCATTTCAAATATTGGGCACTCGAGTATCAGCTCTCTTGTTTGCCCTTCCGTTCTCTCTGATATTAAGTCTACCACAGCGAAGAAATAATTCGTTATATAGCGCGAGTTTCCGACATCATTATTACCTCTCTATATAGGTAATTCCAATTCTGAGCCACGACGGTCACAACCTTGCGAGTATCACCTATGATCATAAGCCCAGCGGTTTTAACCATCATCATCACGTAACTCCACTTCACCTAGCTAGTTCTCTCCCTTGCTCCCCCGTCTAGTCATTCTCTCTCAATCTTCATCACAATCCAGATTTCAGTTATAAAGCTTGCTTCGTTGCATTTGAACTCAGTGCCTTTGGTCTCTTTGTGTTCTTCCCCCCTTATTTATTTTGTTCATTCATGATCCCTAGCCTGATCCCTCACAATCATAGAGATACGGTGTTACTATCTGCACACGCAGGGGCACCAGCTGGCAAACAGAAACAACATTTCAGCGTTCATGAAAGCGTGGACACTTCACTTCTGTTTGTTAAGAAGTGAGAGTACCCCACTATCTAGCTCATTATTTCCACTTTCAAGTGAGCTGAAAGTGAATCATGCCCGTTTGCTCAAATTCACCACCGCCTTTTGGCAGTTCATCTTGTGACTCTGTTTTTCTCCGCTGCTAAAATTTCTCCCTTCAACTTTCCACAATTCTCCGAACGCAACAATCTCAACCTTCAACACAACATACTCGCAAATCTTCTTGAGATATACAAGTCATCAAGCAAGTCTTCCACAATGGAGGCTATTGGGCGCAACTTGGCTACCGCCGCCCAGATTCAGCGTCTTGAGGACGCAGCTCAAAATCCACTGACCGGAAAGGAGTGGCCACAAGGCCATCATCAACTTCTTCAAGAACGCCGCCAATTGCTGGCCTACAGACATTACCAAGAGATCCTCGACGCCTATCACAAGTCCCAAGTGATGGTCTTGTCGGGCGATACTGGTATTGGCAAGTCAACCCAAATCCCACAGCTTCTTGTCTATGATGAGTATGGAAGTGAGCTCCGAATTGCCTGCACTCAACCGCGCCGACTGGCCGCAACCGAGCTTGCCACTCGAGTTGCCGACGAGATGGGAGTTGTCCTTGGCGAAGAAATTGGTTACCAGATCCGCGGCGACTATATGATCGACAAACACAAGCCGAAGAAGACTCGCCTCGCTTATATGACTGAAGGCATTCTCCTCCGCCAGTTGTGCATGGACAGAAACTTGACGGCGTACTCATGCGTTGTCATTGACGAGGCCCACGAGCGGACCGTCGATCTGGACTTATTACTGGCGCTGCTGAAGCAGGCCATAAGCCGCCGCAAGGATCTCAAGGTAAGTAATTTCCAATTCACGGTTCGTTTCTATCTAACAACAATCTTGACAGCTGGTCATCATGTCGGCAACTCTGGATGCGGCATTGTTTCAGAAATATTTTGACAACTGCCCATTGGTTCACATTGCTGGTCGCAGTTTCAACGTTAAGACGATATATTTGCGAGAGCCTGGTCCAGACTTCTCCGTTCTAGCTGCGGCCCATGTGGTAGATATCCATAAACACGAGGAGCCCGGCCACATTTTGGTGTTTCTGCCTGGAGAAAACGAGATCGAGCGAGTTTGCAAATTGGTTCGTGGAGAAACCGATGGTCTTGATGTCTTCCCTCTGTACTCGTCACTGCCTGCTGCTGACCAGAGACGTGCACTGCGCTCGTCTGGTCCGAATCGCAAATGTATCGTGTCGACCAATATTGCAGAGACCAGCCTCACCATCAAAGATGTCGTCTACGTTGTTGACAGCGGATTGTCAAGACAGATGATATTCAATCCTCGCCTCCGCATGAGCGTGCTCGGGATTAGGCCAATCTCCCAGGCTTCAGCGATCCAGCGTATGGGTCGAGCTGGACGGACCAGAGACGGTGTCTGCTACCGACTTTACACCAAGGAAGGCTATGATCAAATGGCTCCGTCTACTGAGCCTGCCATCCGCTGCTCGTCTGTCGAGTCGGTGATTCTGAGATTGGTGGCCGCTGGCTACAGAAAGGTCATGGACTTTGACTGGCTTGATGCTCCCCATCCAGAGTCAATCGCACGTGCCGTCCAGGATCTTCGAGATTGGTATGTTTCAGAAGACATCTTTATCCCTTCCCAACGTGTTACTGATATTGCTCGATACAGGGAATTTCTAGATGACGACGCTAAGCTCACTCAGTCCGGTCGTAACGCTGCCTATTGTCCACTGGACCCAATCTGGTATCGAGCCATTGAAACCGCTGCCAAGTTTGGCTGCTCTTTGGACATGCTCGACATCGCCGCTCTGTGCAGCACTCAAACATCCATCTTCTTGCGTCCATCTGGATATCAGCAGGCCGCAGATTTACTCAGGACACAATTCGCACACCCGTTATCGGATCATCTCACCCACTTGAATGCCTTCAATGCCTACATGCGCGCGAGAGAGGCACTCCAAGAGCGGTTCAGCGACCCCCGAAGTATCCTTGAAGAATGGTGTATGGAGAACTTCTTGAATATACGGGCTCTAGAAGAGGTCTGTACAGCACGAGAAATGGCGGCACGCTTCCTCAAGGGCAAGATTGCGCCATCCAGAGCATCAGTCATGGATATGACAAGTGTCCGGAATGCTTTGGCCGTCGCCTTCTGCACCCACACTGCTATTCACTATAGTGGTGATGTTTACCGAACGGTCCATGAGAACACTGACGCACTTTTGTCACCGGTCAGCTCTCTGGTAGGTCGCAACCACGAGTGGATCGTGTATACCACCCTACATAAGACCGGAGGGAAACAACAACTACACATAGCTACGGCAATCAATGCTGAATGGCTGGTGGATCTGCCCTTTTTCCAGGAAGCCATAATGCCAAAAACTGGCAAGGGTTTACTCAGACAGCCTCAGGTCAAGAGTTCCCTCGATGATGCAAAGGCCAGAATGGAGGCGCGCAACGAACGCCAATGACCGCGTTCTTTAATGGGGGGAAAGTTTTAGTTGCTTTAGTGATTCTTTAGGGTCTGGATTCGATTTCTATAGCGGTTTATACGTCTATAGTTTTAATATTAGTGATGCATAAAAGAATTGAGATGTATTTGCAATGAGCATTATTGAAACAATTGTGTCCATGGCCCAGTGTCACTGGAGATGACAGTAATTATCCATATATCCACACGTTTGTCTTAGAAATAACAAGCAAAATGCATGGCGCAGCATCATCAAGTCCATTCCCAAGCGCTCTTGTAGCCTGGAAGCCATCGTAGACACGCGTTTGAGCCTCGTTTGTTGCCCACCAATGCTGGTATCCACCGACCTGCAGACTGGCTTGACGTATTGATTCTCACCACGTCGATGCTCATCGCCTTGTTGATGCCTAATTTAAGCCACGAAAAAAATAAATTAACCTCTGCCGATATCTCGCAGCTCCTACCGAATTGAGAGCACCGCTTGAGGGCAAGGTACAGGCATACAAAAATCGCGTTATTCTTGTACAAGTATTTACACATACCTCTGCTCAAGCCATCCCATTATGAAGTTGTAGCATTAGAAGCTTGCGGACTCATCATGCCTGGCAAATCTCGCCTCGATAGAGTATATGCACAACTGATGTCTGACCATCCATATGGATGGGCCTTGTATAAAAAAGTGACGACTCGGGACATACATCCAGGAAGTTGCGGCTACTTTGACTCAGAAGGCGATTGGAACACCATTACCGATCTGTCAAGCCCCCAGCGCCTTATCAGTCAGGGTTGGGCGATCCCCGATGAAGAGATTTATGACAGCAATGGCCCAGGATCGACGATATGGGGTCCCAAAAGTTCCAGCTCTATTCAAGCCCGTTGCATCGGAGGCACGGCTATAGCAAAGTGAGTTCTCGTTATCTTAATCACGAATACCACCGCCAAGTTTCATAAGTCATCTGTTATATAGTGCTAATTTTCTATCAGCGAAACAGTGACTTCACTCAGGACTTCAATAACTGTGTCTTTTGAGAGTAAAAGGGACCAAGGCGCGGTTCTCTTCACAGAAAATCCTGTCTTGAGACATCAGGTAGGCGACGAATTGAGCGCCTTACAGTGGATGGCGGAAAATACACCCGAGATGAGGCGCCGACATAAGAATATTATTAAGAAACACGGCTTGTGGATCGTGACAAAGATCTATTCAACGCGCCGGTGTGCTATCGCCGTAATGAATAGCGAGTCATCCTCTGTCGAGATTGACCTTGACAACGCCCAAGGACTGTTAACTCTGTCGCCTAACAGTACGTGGACCAGCAGCTCTGGGAGCTCTTGCACAGAGATGCATGAAGATCAAGACGGTATAGTTGTGTTTATTAGTGGGATATACTTTTCTCAAAAGCCCTTTCGATCAAAGCTGAGCAGTTCGCGAGACGAGAAAAGGCAAAGAGACAAGCTTTTTCGGGGTGGAAGTGATGACTCTGAGGATGATGAGAATGAACTAGACGTTGAATGGTTCCCACCCTACGACGAAGATGGAAGGGAAGGGGAAGAGGAAATTGATGAATTCACATGAGTGGAACAATAAACAGCATTAGGGTCAACCCCGTGTGTAATATGTAGAAGCGTAGAAAGTGATACTTTAAAAGATTCAATGGCTATCCAATTCTAGCAGCTAGATTCCAAGTTTGGCAATGAAATGTACCTTTTGACTTTTGATTCTCCAGACACCTAGTGGTATCCCTTTTTTCTAGTATCTAATACTATGGCGACATTTTCTACTAGGTACTAGTATTATCGGTACATCCTTCTAGGATCCAGTATTACAGCTACCTATCTCTTTCAGGTCCACAGGTACCGATTTGTATCTTGGGCACCTATACTTGCATGTAATCTCAGCATAAATGTGTACCCATATATAAGGTCAGGTACTTATGCTTATGCCCAACGCTGATGCCCCTCGCTCACCAATTTGGATCTGGCTCATTTCTTATACTGAAATCAACTCGGTTCGGCATAGCAACGTGAAACAATCACTTGTTATTGTACGCAAGATCGACGCCATAACATCATGTGCGCAGCAAGGCCGAAGCGATATGGTCTTCTTGTTGGAATAGACGTCTACCTCAACGATGGGTCTAGAAACGCATCTAGTCATAGAGAGTTATCGCTTCACCATCTCCGCGGTTGCAAAAATGATATAGAAGCTATCTACAACTTCCTCCGAGATGAATACGAGTTCGAAAGCATTTCCATCCTCACCTCATCTGCGTCAGTATCCAGCAACCAAGAACTGGCCACCGTCTGTCCGGTGGAGCCACCAGACCGCTTACCAACGTTCGCCAATATTAAGGCCCAGTTCGACAACATCCATGATCTTGCAGTTGCCGGTGACTTCTTCTTCTTCCACTACTCTGGGCACGGGGCACTTCTTCAGCGGCAAAAAGACTCTCCCAGGAGTAACCTATTGGACCCTTCTTTGATCACAGTTGACTTTTGTTGTGGTCAACCAGCAGTTCGCGGATGGCAGCTCAATCAGTGGCTGAAGAAATTTAACGAGAAAGGCATAAAAGTCGTTGTCACCCTTGACAGCTGCTATTCGGGGGGCTCCTGGCGATCGGCCGGTGACTATAAATCCTTTCGCACGCCTGAGGATTGGCCTCTCGTGCCGAATCTGCCTATAGATGACCAAACAGTAGCAGATTTGGATCATACTATGGAACTTGTTCATCGTAACGCCGAGTTAGAAAGGTCTTGGTCTATCAACCCCGAGTCTTTCACGCTCATAGCGGCTTGCGGGGAAAAAGAAAAGGCAGCAGAAAAGATTGTCAGTGGCAAAATATACGGAGCTTTTACATGGGAGTTACTGGACTACCTAAGGCATAGCGAAAATAGAGGCCGTGAAGGGGAACGAGGTGTGAATGTGACATATCGGATGATATCAGACCAGCTAAATATACGGCTCGAAAACCAAACTCCAGCAGCCTATGGCCGGGACAGGTTGCTATTCTTTGGAAGTTATGAGCCCTTCTTCGCCACTCCTATCATGGCCCAAGTAAAAGGCAACAAGGTCATCATTCCAGCCGGTAAGGCTCACGGGGTCAATGTAGGGTCTGAATTTATGGTGT
Organism: Trichoderma atrobrunneum; assembly: GCA_003439915.1. Taxonomy (NCBI): domain Eukaryota; kingdom Fungi; phylum Ascomycota; class Sordariomycetes; order Hypocreales; family Hypocreaceae; genus Trichoderma; species Trichoderma atrobrunneum. The sequence continues at coordinate 86,522 of PNRQ01000136.1, read as the reverse complement.
TCTCAGACCTCTTTGTTGATGTCTCCTTCTCCGTGGACCATGTTGAAGAGTTCCAGTCTAGTGCGATAGTAACCGATGAGCTGTCGCTGTTACTAAAACAATACCATCAAACTGTCATCTTATCTCGGTGGAATCTGGGCGATGAGGGGATCCTTCGACTTTGCGTGAATCCCGCCTTTGGTTCAAGCTTTCGGGAAGAGCTGCAAAGACGGCTCGAAAGGAGAATTGTCAGCCCTATCGAATTTCTTGAGAGTACCAACAACTACGCGGATGTGCTGAAATTGGATAAACGGGGAGAGGATGATGCCATCATCAGGGCACCTACGTGGTTAACTGGCTCAGACGATACTGTGCGGCCGCTGAATCTCAGAAGCACCAACCTAAACGAACTTGCCGCAGAAGCAGCTCTCGCCCTTGCACATCTCGCCCGATTCCGTCAGATTCTTCTCCTCGGAGAACAGACATGGCCTAAGCCACCATTCAGTATCAATATTACGCCAGTAAATGGTGCCGTGGCCAACCCACACCCGCTCAACCAAAAGTTCAGGTTTATGTTTGATAATAAAAGCGATGAGAATTTGCACATCACGGTTGTAGTTTTCAGCCCAGAGTTCAGTATTGAACAGCTATACCCCGCTAATGACTATTCACAAGCCATAAGCGGGCGCCGAAAGAAGTCATTTAACTTCTCTATGGCACTACCCAGCGGACCTGAATGGGTCCAAAACTCTCTTTGCCGCAACTCTCGGCGAGATATTGTCCGTACAATAGTTACAAGAGATAAATGTATCTCTTGGAGCACTCTGGGGCTGCCAAATTTATGGGATGCCAACGCAATTGATTTGTATAAAAGGGCATCCTCGTCGCGGGATGGATCTGCTGTGGTTGGGCCGGACGCTGACTGGTGGTCGCACGATGAGGAGATAGTCACAGGCTCTGTTTAGCGTGTGTGATCTCAAATGAAAACCCTAACTTGGCCTTTATAATAAATCATGAGTGAGCATTAAACTAGAAAGTCTGCAGTTTACATAATTTAATATAACTATACTGTAATACTGCATATCAAACTCCAAAGTGGACATATGGTATCCAAAGTGGCCGTCCCAACTCTTCGTTATCGTCCAGTTGAGCATGACGCCCTTCCCTGAATCCATCTACTACACGACTTTCGCTTCCAACGCCCCCATCAGCCATATCGACCCACCGGTCTCTAAGCGTTCTAATGGCGTCATGAAGCCCTCGACTCACCACATCATCTCGAATTCCTCCCCTCAGAGATTTATACATCATCTCAGCGATTTTAACACAAAGCTCGTCATCAACCTTCCAAAGAGTTCCGATGACATGGCGGAATCCAGCAAGCTGAAAAGCATTTACCAGATGTATGCTCTCATCGACATAGTCCTCATCAAGTATCTGACCTGTCCCACAGGCGGATAGATATGCAAGAAAAGGTGGACTTGAATTAAGGTCAGTCTCCAACAGACTAGCGACTGTGAGTGGATCATTCTGCCAGTCCTTAAGGAGCAACTTGCTGCTCAGTGGATCTGTAAGATGGGTTTCACCGTGGCCAGCAAAATGAAAGACCTGGCAAGACTTCATGGCTGATAAGACATCGCCTCTGTATGGTTGAGGTCTGTGGCAGTTTACCAATTCCGGTTCAAATATGTTAAAAATGGCATCGACCTCACGATGTGCATGGATGAGCGGTTTGTGCCCTTCTGTGGCTTCCATGGCGACTGCGACAAGGCTGAATGGCTCCACTACTGTGGGCGCTCCTCGTCGACGACTATGAATGAGAGCCTTGACAGATGTTGCGTATGATGATATGACTCTGTCAAGAGTGGTCTCGCCACTGCGTCTCAGATGATATCCAGCCGCATGTAATGGAAATTTAGTCAGTACACCGGTTGGTATCCACCACACATGAGGCCATGAATCGTCTGCTGGCGGCCTCGTGAAACCAAGAGCATCAAGCACAGGACACACAATATCGTCCCAGAGCCAAGCAAGAGTTTCGGGAGATTCAAGATCTTTGGAATATTTGTGAATCAATCGTTGAGTAAAGAGTCCTTGGGAAAGGCGCGGCAGTTCTACCACCCTGAAGCCTGAGTGCTCAATGACCAGGGCGTCACAACGATATGAACACATGTTTAGAATAACAAGTGGGCCGTCGGACGCTGCGTGCAACATATCGAGCTCTGAGGCGGGGAGAAAGAACCGCTGAAAACCAGGCTTTGAGCGGATCGTCTCGAAAAGTCTAGCGAACTGTTGCTCGGTCTTGTGGCGCTCATTCCCTTCGTCTTCAATATTCACACCTGCGACATTGGTCATAGGAGAAGAATCCTGAGGGGCTGGCATATCAAGTCGATCTCTCACGGTGAGGAAAGTATCTGCTAAGTCAGGATGAAGCTTCATAAGATTGGATACTTCATATTGCTGAAAGAGAGATCCGCCAATCAGTCCACGGCCTGTCTCAAGACACTCGATAGCAGCAAAAGGGCCTTGATTAATAGGAAGTGCATGAAGAGCAATGGCGGCAGCAATTGAAGAGATTCCAGCGACCTCAGATAGGATACTTTGCTTATCTGAGAGTTGGAGAGAACGAGATGTAAGTAATGGAATTAAATCAGTTGTATATTTAGCAACATCATATGCCTTCGGATATTGTATGAAAGCGGGTAATTGTATTGCCCGAAGGCCGGCAAAGCATCGTCTTCGAACTTCAGTTGATTCATGATATAGAACATCAATATAACATTGTCTGGCGTTTTCCATATCTGACAGCGATGACAGTAATAGGGCTTCGGCGTCGGTCTCAGGATTGAAGCCATCGGTGGCTGCGCGTAGAAAATCTTTATAATTCGTCGGTATATTCGGACCATGTTGCGTTAAGTTGGTGGCAGCCTCCAACATCTTTACTTTAGCTGTCACGGGATCAGCCAAAGTTGCGGCCATTGCACCTGCCATCATATCTACTATAGCTTTCATGTGAATGGATCTGCTAGTGAGACAAAGGCCAAGATTCAGCAGAGGTGAAACTCGCCCTGGATGGGCCGGTGGGATCACATTGACAGCATCCTGACATACGCGAATGGCTTCGTCTAGATCCGATTTCATTCCACCATATTGATATTTCTGGTAAAGATGGTGTCCAAGACAGCTCAACAGTGATGCCCATAGCAGATTGTCTTTAGGGCAATTGCTAATCGCCTCTCGTGATATTGCAATAGCCTCCATAAGATCTGCTATATTTTTAGAGCGGTCGAATCTAACGCTCAAGGCATTTGATAGAATATTCCCCAAGGTGGAGTTGTTTTGATAGACTGGATGCGCGGTCTCAAAAGATTCTTGAAGTAAAGAAATAGCTTCATTCAAATCTTCTATAACACTGGTGCGATAATACCTCTCCAGCAGACGCATTCCGAGGCCCGAAAGTAACTCAAATAGATTTTCACAAGATGCTGGCGCTGAGTTAATGGCCTCTCTCTCAAGAGAAATAGATTCCTCTAAATCCGACATTGCTCCTGTACGATGATATCTCTCCTCTAAGCAAACTCCAAGAAGATGCAATTGCTCAAATCGGCGTGTATGATATCTCGGATTCATATTAACATCCAGAGAGTCTTTAATTATGCGAATGGACTCGTCAAGATCTCTCGATGCACCGGTGCTTTTATATCTGTTGTGAAGAGCCTTCGCGAGAGTGAGTAACATGTTCATCTGATTTGGATCGTCCACCGGAGTAACCCCAATAGTCTGTCGCATTAGAAGAATGGATTCATCTATATTCGAAAGTGATCCAGTCAGAGAGTGCCTCTGATCTAAAAGATATGCAAGATGAATCAGTTTCTTTAGCCGAGAATCATAAGCTAGTGAGGCAGTATTAAGAGCATCTTTGGATACGCAAATAGCCTCGTCAAGATATGTGATCACACCGGTTTGCGAGTATGTAAGATGTAGTTCTAGCGCAAGGATGTCCAGTAGTCCACCTCTCTTTGGATGGTCAATAGGGAGAGTGACAATGCACTCTCGTAGTATAACAACAGCGGCGTTGGTATCCGCTACTTCAAATGTGCAGGCGTATCGGAGGCCAAAACCATCTGCAAGGCGAGCCAATGCCTCACTCCAACAGCTTTCGCCTCTTGGGCAAATTTCAACAACCCCAAGAAGTATATAAATGGCTTCCTCAAGATCTGATGATTCTCTAGAGCAACAATATCTAATCAATAGACATCGCCCGTACTCAAGTTTGACAGAAGGTGGGTCGCTCAGCGGAGTGGTTTCATCAGCCTCTTGAAATAACGAGATGGCTTCGTTAAGATCCGCGATATCTTTAGTGCAAGAATACCGCTTGCAGAAATTTTCTGCTAGGTCACTTAGACGCCCTGTTCGTTCTGGGTGATTCGGTGGGGTAGCGTTAATGAGATATTGACCAAGACAAATTGCCTCCTCAATATCTGCCATTTCCATTGTTAAATCATGCCTCTGCTTTAATTGTTGCTCAAGAATGGATGTTAACATCCGCTGGAGGGCATGATTTGGTAACATTGTATCAATAGCGCTCCGTGTTATGTTAATGGCCTTGTCAAGGTCGACCACATCTCCCGTCATGGTGAATCTTCTGGTGAGAAGCAATCCAAGTATGATTGTAAATATTAGATATGGAGGTATGGCGTTGATAATTCCTTGAAATAAACAAACGGCGTCTTCAAGATCTGACAGTGTTTGGGTATGTTGGAATTTGACAAGGACCCGTAGCGCGAGGATACGCAGTCGCCTTGGCCATAATTCGTCGTATAGCGGAGTTGCTTCAATAGCATCCTGTGCTATTTCAACAGCTGTACCGAGATATGATGTCTCCCTAGTTGAGTCAAATTTATCGCACATATACTCTCCGAGGCTATCCAATAGGTTGGCTAAGTCTGGGTTCGGAGATATCTCATTGGAAAAATTATAATATACGCAAGTGAAATTCTCAAGATCGTCCATAATTCTGTTCAATTTGACTTCCAATTGCGTAGCCAGTTGTTGGAGCGGTACAGATTATTCTAGTAGTAAATAGGTTGGCTAAGTAGTAGCAAGAATTTCCCGCACCCACTTGCGTACCTATAATTAAGTTAGAGTGTCTCAAGATTTGACAGAGGTATATCGAATGCATACTAACTGATATCAGGCAACGACGTTGTAAGTTTGAGAGGGGCAAAGTTGAATACCCCTAGCATCCGCTCGCATTTATGGCCTCAAGGAATGTCTGATAGGTTATCTTTGAAACTTGTGCAACGAGTCCTAGTGAAGGCCATCACGATGATTTACCGTATCTGCTAGCAACACCTTTATTTAAGTACCTGGGTATGTGACATTATCAATATTATGTATCTTTGATGAGGTTGAAGACAACTTGGAAGCGCCTCAAACTAAAGTTAGCTGCATAGAAGAGCCTTGCTACACCGGATACGCCCCCAAGTGTGGTCCAATAAGAGCTTATAATTATATGACTGCATCAAAGTACTGTGTATGTATATGTATTGGAAATGTGTGAGTCGCAAAGACAGCTCATTCAGTAAATACTTGCAAGACGTGAAGCGAATCAAAGACTGCCACGTTTTTTAAATTCCTAACATCTGCCTGGAGCGTGGATTCTCACCTTTGTTGTGTGGAAGCAGCAGTGCCTAACTGAGGATCAGTAGCCGCTTACAGGTGCATGGATTATTATATCACTTTAAGTCATTTCTAGCATTACTTTACAGTATTATACGACACTAATTATCCGAGGCAAGCCAGCTTTGTCTGCCAAGGTACCTATCTTACTTTTGCCACCCGAGAGGCAGTGCATCTTTAATGGTTGAGCAATATCCTATCATGCAGCCTTAGCTTGAGATTCTTTACCGAAATGATTTTTGCAGCGAATAGATTGGCTGTAGTGCAACCTACCTGTATGTCAGCGTCATTTCTTGAGCGTGCATGCTCATTATGTAGTTAGGTCGCCACAGGCATCCGAAAAGGCTGACTGAAGGCATCAATGTCGTCCGCCCAATTGGAAACATACAGTGCCTAATTGCAGTCTTAAAATAATATTGTAGGATAAGTGGCTGAATTTATTATTTATAATATAATGTTTCTATGCTTACTTTTTGTACATAGCAGCCCAGCTTGATAACCGTCAACCACTGTATATGTACTCTCTGCCGACCTTATCCATTGGGGGAATTGAACCTTTTGATTCGTCTTTTCAGTCATATTGTGGAAAAGTGTATCGCTTTAAAAAAAAAAAAAAAACATGGTTTTATCCGACATCTGTAACACTGTCGATGATCAAAATGAACCATATTCGCCATATTCGCCAGATTTCACTATTTTTCTCGAACCAGGGACGGCTCAGCTCAGTGCCGGCCTCAAAACAAGATCAAGCCCACTCATTGCAGGTCCAATCTCCATCCCTCCGCGTGATATATCACAAGGTACTCCGATGCGAACAGATCAAAGTGCTGGTTGGGGAAACTGTTCCAATGAGGAAAGTGACCAAGGCTTGAATCGCAGCGAGCTCAGTCGTGCCTCTCAGCAGTCAAATTCCAAGTCGACCCCACCAATGAACTCGCTGAAGCGAAAATGTTCCGCAACAGAAGAGGACTGGGATCGCGGGAAACAATATAGACAGAATTCCAGTGCTTCAAGTAAATCAGCACAATCTACAAGGGTTGAAAACTGCTGCCCCAGAGAGAGTGATTGCGGATCGGATGCGTGCGGATGCGAGCACATCCCTCAGCAGCCAAGCCTTAAGCCGGCTACACTAATGCGCCCTCTTAAGCTAAAGGAATCCGCAGCTGTACAGGAGTGGAATCAGAGGAAAGAACATGGCGAGTATTCCGATGCTTTGGATGAATTAATGCAGTATCAGGGCCTAGAAGAGGCCAAGCAACACTTCCTCGATATCAAATCTAAAGTTCATGTGTTCAGAGAACAAGATCCGGATGGAACAAAAAATATCATAAAGTCGGAGAGATTTAATACTGTTTTCCAAGGAAACCCGGGAACAGGTGAAGACAAAGTGACGGCTTCCCATTTGCTCTTAGAGATATTAACAAGTTCTCACTACAATAGGCAAGACGTCAGTCGCTCGATTATATGCCAAGTTTCTACACGAGGAAGAGATTCTGGAGTCTGAATATATTCAAGAGACTTCAGGTGCTCAAGTGGCCTTGGAGGGGGCAAGTGGTATGCAAAAAGCCATCGAAAATATAAAGGAAGATGAAAGCGGCGGTATCGTCTTTATTGATGAGGCTTATCAGCTCATGGCCGGCCATACAAGTCAGGGCGGCAAACAAGCACTAGATGTACTTCTAACTGCTTTAGAAAACAACGTTGGCGAACTTGCAGCTGTCTTTGTAGGTTATAAAGACGAAATGGTACCATTTTTGAGCATAACCGAGGTCTAGAAAGCCGTATCCCTTACACTATCAATTTCGCCGATTTTGACGATGGTGAACTCTGGCATATTTTTGCGCATAAAATCCGTCAGCAGTATAGGGGCTCTATGCGCGTGGAAGGCGATTTGGATGGTCTATATGTGCGCATCGCCATTCGTCGCTTGGCTCAGGGTCGAGGAAGCCGTGGCTTTGGCAACGCTCGGGCTGTTGAGAATTTGCTCGCTCTAATCAGGCAGCGACAAGCTCGTAGATTGATACGCGAGAAGAATGAGATGGGAAATAAAACTCCTGACTACCTCCTTCTTACAAAAGAGGATCTGATCGGCCCCGATCCTTCAACGACGGCAAGAAATTGCCCGGCCTGGATCAAGCTACAGGAACTTATCGGGCTTGACGAAGTCAAGCAATCTGCAGAACGCTTAATCGGCATGATAGAGCTCAATTATCAAAGGGAACTACGCGAAGAGCTTCCCCTTAAGTTCTCATTGAACCAGCTCTTTGTTGGGGCGCCCGGTACAGGAAAGACAACGGTAGCAAAATTATACGGACAAATATTAGTCGACTTGGGTTACCTCAGTCGCGGAGATAGTAAGCGCCCTATTAATGCTCTATAAAAAGAGTTCGCAACTGACTCATTCTCAGTCGTTCTAAAAACCCCATCTGATTTTATTGGCGACTGTGTTGGCAAATCGGAATCTAAAACAAAAACGATCCTCGAATCTACCGTGGGCAAGGTCCTAGTTATTGACGAAGCGTATATGCTTGATGCTGGCGACTCACAAAAGGATCAGGACAGATATAAAACGGGAATTATCGACACAATTGTATCCATGACCCAAGGCGTGCCTGGCGAGGACCGGTGCATCATCCTTGTTGGATATGAAGACAAGATTCGCGATCTGTTTCAAAATGTCAACCCTGGTTTCTCACGACGCTTCCCTGTCAAAAGTCCCTTCCATTTCAAGGACTTTACCATCAGCCAATTAGAAGAGATATTGCGGATTAAACTCCTAGAGGATAATCTCATCTACACCGATGATGCTCTCGTTGCCGCTCGAGAATTGCTTGCACAAGCTCTGATGCGACCCAGTTTCACCAATGCTGGCGAGGTCAATAGCATTCTTAACGAGGCAAAAATGAACTACGAAAATCGCTTATCACGCCTACCACTGAAAGAGAAACTGTTTGTTACTGCATTGGAGGCCATTGATTTTGATCCAGATTTTGTTCAAAGAGCAAGCTTGGAGCCTGGCAATGACAAAACGCTTGAGGGGTTGGTTGACAGCCACATCATCGATCAACTTGTTGCCTATCAACGCAGCTACTACATGGCAAAGAAGCTTAAATTGGACCCAAGGTCCTTCGTATCAACAAATTTTATTCTCAGAGGCCCGCCAGGTAAGCGTCTTTCATATGTCATTTTTCTCACCCCATTCTGCGACAAGTCTCCAGCTGCATGATCTATGCGCTGACAATCAAATGTGTCTTAGGTACTGGGAAAAAGACAACAGCCCGTCATATGGGCAAAATGTTTTATGACATGGGCTTCGTCTCAACCAAAGATGTTGTTGAGTGTACAGCTACTGACCTTATCGGTCAATATATTGGCCAAACGGCACCAAAGACACGAAAAAAGCTTCAGGATGGTTTAGGCCAAGTGTTGATGATTAGTGAGAGCGGCCGGCTTATGAGCAGCTCGTTTGCGGCAGAAGCGGTCGAAGAGCTACTACAATTTCTTGCAAATCCCTCCAATATTGGTAAAAGTGTTGTCGTTCTCACTGGCTTGACAGCTGATATGAACAAGCTTCTGGCACAATACCCAACGCTATCTGGCCTCTTCCCAGAAGAGATAGTTTTTGAGGCTCTTTCACCCGATGATTGCATTGAATTGCTTTTAAGGGAGCTAAAGAGATCAGGTATCGCCGCCGAAGTTGACTCACTTAAAAATCCAAGCTCAGATGACTATTGTAAAGTCAGACAGCTATTCCGCACCCTGGGTACGCAGTCAAGCTGGAATAACGCTCGCGATGTCAAGAATCTAGCCAAGCAAATCATCAGACTATGCATTCAGAATTCTCATCTGGCAGATATACAGCGCGAGCTTTCAATTACATGTCAAAGCATTACTGAACCCATGGATCAGATGATTGCCCAGAGAAGGAACCGTCCACGGATACCTGGTCCAGATCGACGATCTAATGATCCAGCTCCCGAGGCACATCAACATGCCCCGGAAGCACCACAATTAAGAAAAGATATCTACAATAACGTTTCCAATACTCTAAACAATAATTTTAGCTCTGATACGAGTGCACCGCACCAAAATTCAGCTGGAAACAAAGATTCCTCTCCGTTAAACTCCTTTATGTCGCAGATAGCAGACAGTTCCGGGCCCGTAAAAGAGACTGATACAACAAGAGAAGAAGGAATCTCGGATGAAGATTGGAAAAAGTTTTCCGAAAAGAAAAAGGAACACGAAGTTAGAGGCTTGTTGCGGGCGATGAAGGTACAAACATTAAAGCGGCAAATAACATCTTTTGAAGAGAAAGGAGACGAGGAAAACATGAAAAAATCCAAGAGCGGCTTAAAGAGACACAGAAGAATATATTAGATGCGGAAAAGATCCAAAAAGCTCTTCGAGAAATGGGCCGGTGTGTGTATGGTTACTCTTGGATTAGGGAAGGAGAGGGGTACCGATGCGCAGGAGGATCGCATTATATATCAGATAAAGAGCTTTCGGAGAGAAGTTAGTGGTACGGCTGCGAGGAGTTTAGAGATTCCTATATAGAAACTTTGCGTGATAAACAGCGGCTATACAGAGTGTTGGTTCTTCTTATGGAGTAGAGCATTAAATGAAGTGTTATTTGGCAAGTAGCATAGCAGCCACAATATTTCTACCTGTTGCTACTAGCAATAGTCTAGAAGTTGTGTATAGATACTATATGATAGTAACGAGATAATGGAAACCGAGATCTACTTCCTATTACTGGCGATAGTATATAGATTAGGATACAGTTCCTGCTACTACCGCTACAATCTTCTAGTATAAAAAATACGCATACTACTAGGTATTTACTATTATAAACCTGGTGTTCTGAATGACCAAGTCGAAGTGCTAGAACAGCCTCTCCTTTTTCTTTACTACCTCATCCTCGTCCTTTCAATATGCAATAGCCTGCCATATAATAATTATACTATATCACAACTAGGTGCTTTTCAGCTTATTAACAACCTTTTCCATCAACTCGCCCGCCTCGCTATTCATCAGCTTACCAGTTATAAAACTGAGAATGGGGGAACTAGGTTTCAGATGGATTGTGGAATCAGCCGCACTAGAGCGCCTCATATTTTGAACGCCAGCCGATAAATGACCTTCCATGTTCTCTATTCACAACTAGTACGCGTAGCCAAGCATTATGGAAGTAGTCATTCTGCTTCAAGGGTCTTTAGACACACTCAGGCATAAGATCTCTCAAAATGTGCAGGCAGCCAAATTACGTCTATAGCAGTCATGAAATTGGATTGAAGTTCTCGTTACCAATGGATCTTTTACAGCTCTATATGAACCCCAGTCTTCAGGTGCCACGTAGGAATAAATCCTCGCGACATTATTACCCATCTACATGTAGTCCGCAAGGCATATTTATATGTACCTTAGTAGTAGGGGCTCTGGTGACGATTCAATATACATGGTAGACATATAGTCCCTTTCACTGACTATCAACGCGAATTGGCTGGCCTCACAGGTCTTATCATACCTAAGGTAGGTATGCAATTGACCTGACAGCCGCCTTGCCAGATTTTGTTCACTTTCGAGCAGTGAATCATCCACGTGGCCCACCTGAGAGCTGCCCTTGTCAGATTTTGTTCACTTTCAAACGGCTCAAAAGTTGCCCTTTGCCAAACTTCAGTCGTTCCGAATTTCGAGCTCAATTCTTCGCCAAACAACATCATCCTGCCCAGCAAGCCACTACCACGCACAGGTCTTTCACCACCACCACAACGTCTTCAAAGAATACAACTCGAGTTGAATCAAACTGCCAAGTAAGTATCACAGAGCTTAGCGTGCTATTCTCATCTCTCAGTGTTAGGAAATATCTAACGCATGAAACAGAATGCCAAGAAACTACAACGCCCAATTCGAAAGCCAGATTGCAAGCTACAGGAGCAATCGGCGCATGCTAATTGCCCACAACATCGAATTCAGAGTCATCAAGACTGATTTCGAGACCATCGTTCGGGGTGCGCTCAGGCGGCCTGACTCTGTCACCTTCTTCTGGCCGCCGTCGACTGAGATCGGATTTCGAAGAAGCCGGACTCGCCACCAGGGCTACGCGATGCTTGGATTCCAAACCAGGCCTGATCGCCAAGCAGCTGAGGAAGATCTCCGGAACCTCGTGGTGGGCGGCCGTGCCGTCAGAATCACTCGATCGTCCAGGGTTGCTGTCAGTCTACATATCTATGCCTAAACTTGCCCCGTCCTATTTCTTACCCTGCTAACGCAAACTACAGTTTGCCCCTTCAGGTATCCAAGCAGCAGCTCCTACTGTTGCTGTCGCCCCTACCTCTGCCGACTCTGCCTCTGCTCCCGCTGCTCCAGCTCCCACTGTCCCAGCCCCTGCTACCATCGCTCTCACCACCGCCGCCGCCGCCGCCGCTTCCACTACTGTCGCCACCACCAGTGTTACCGAAGAAACGAACCGCGGGTGGTTTCACTGGCCGGGGTGTGTCGAAGATAGATCTGACTGCGGATCTGACGGCGGATCTGACTGCAGATGTTACCACTCGGAGGCTGAAAGTCTTCCTGAGATCGAGTACTTGGATTAATGCGTTGATTGGGGAAACTCCACTCTCCAGTGGATGGTCAAAATACCATCCTCTACTATTCTTTCATGTAGTGAAACCCCTATCCGTTCATCATTGAAAATCGTTGGTCGCTATGGTACATGGTTTGAGTTCGATTTCTATAGTGGTCTATACGTTGATATTCTTGCTACCAGCGGCTCATAAAAGAATCGAGACACGTTTGATACAAGTACTGTCGATGCAATTGTGCCCATGACCTACGGCGTGCCCAGCTGAGACTGGATGCCAGACAACCGCTCCTTTTTTGTTCCGCATTATATCATACTTATTCTTTCTATATGCAATAGCTCGCCATGTTTTCATCATCGCTACTCATTCAATCGTCATTATCATCATCTCACCGTGTCATATCACTGCCCATATCACACCCGGATGCTTTCCAGCTTATTAACGACCTCCTCCATCAATTCGCCGGCCTCACTGCTCGACATTTCCTCATCAACGCGCAGACACATCTCTACTACCTCCCTGTACCGCTTGCCAACCTTGCTGCCCAACCCCGGGACCAGTACGGCGAGAACGACCTTATCACGCCAGCGCTCGGCAGTGTAGTGCGCCTTGTAGTACGTCTGTAGGACTTTCCAGAGGCCAATCTCCAACAACACCAGGCCGAAACTGTAAATGTCAAATGGTTTGATATGCGGCCTGCCGCGGAGAGAGGCGGGATGGCGGTGAAGGTCCTCAATGGACGGGTTGCGCGGGACGACAGACAATGCTATGTCGAGCTCCGGCCGCGAGGCGCCGAAACCGCTGAGATACGGCAAGGCGATGTCTGGGACGAGGGCGGCGGAGGCGGTGGGCGAAAGGCCCGATGTTGAAAAGGCAGAGGGGAAAAAGACGATGTTGGAAGAGCAGATGGATTTGTGCAGCCAGTCGAGAGAATGCAGAGACCAGACGGCGACGGCAAGGGTCTGTGCGAGGCGGATGCGGTCGTCGAGATCCGGCGTTTTGAGGTCGGGGCTGGAGATGAGCGTCTTGAGCGTTGAGTGAGAAGACGCCGGCGCTTTATAGACGAGGCCGTAGCGGTTGTTGGCAGCGTCATCTGTGTAACCCAGACAGTCGATGCTGTGAAGGTCCGGATGGCATTCCGACGCCGAGTGCATCATACGAGCCAAGTCGTCCATTCTTCGGACATGGACAACGCGCTCCTCAATCTCCTCGCGGTCATAGTCGACCCATTCGATGAGTACATCACCTGCAGTGACGTGGTGAGCCTGAACCCGGCGAGGTGAACCCAGGTCCTGGATGTCGAGCGAGGTGCGCCCAATTTTCAGGGCAAAGGTAGGTTTGAAGGATTCCTGGGGCTTGCTATCGAGGTTGATGCGGAGTTTCTTGAGGTTGGCTGAGTTTGTGAGCTTGGGATAGATGCCAGATGAGGCATTTTCGAGAAGAGAGAGCTCAGCGAGGTCTCGTTGGGCGCGGTCGAGGAGTTGATGCGTCCATGCACGCTGAAAGGATTGGACCTGGGAAGGGGGGAAGAGGGCCTCAAGGCCATCGTTGAAGTCTGGATGTTTTGTTAGCTTTTTGACGTTGTTGGAGGAAACAGCGTGTGTAAGTGATCATACGCACCTTTCAGATCCTTCAACAGGTTGGAAAATTTGTCCTTGTCTGTTCAGGGGCAGGGAAGCATTTGTAAGCATCACCGCCAGAACTCTCTCACTTGCACCGACATGACCAAATCTCACCTCCTATTACCCATTTCGTCCTCAGCCCAATCTCTTTTCTCCAACTCCTCTCACTTGAAAGATTAAGCGTACTCGATGACGTCTTGAAGCCATTCGTCTTCTTGCCCTCATCCTTGGATCCTTTCCGCGGTGGCGAGACATCCGCCTCTTTACCGCCCTTAGCCGTCGCCTCATCCACCAAGCCGTAGCGATCCTGCAGCTTCTTAAAGTCTGTGACGGTGCCATGAAGCTGCTCCAGAATCTGTGTCGCCAAGACCTTGAGTTGCGGATTCCGCTCGCTCAGATGCTCGTCAAACTTGCCCTCTGCGACTCCCCATTCCCTGCCCCAGACCACCAGCCGCATCTCCTCAATGCGCACTTTGCACATCATCCGCTGGCTGTCCGAGTCCAGGTTGCTTGCAGTGGTGAAGTATCCATAAGCCTTGACACAGCCGTCGAATAGCTGGCCGACGAAGCCAATGACACCAATGGCGGTGCCAAGAGCCTCAGCCATGATCTGGTATTAGATAGAAAACGTGGGGATTAAAGATACAATTAGTTTCTGGGCTGAGACAGAAAGACCACTTGGCCTTGGCGATCGCCCTAGACTAGTGAGACGTGGTGTTTATGCGCAGAACTAGAAAAGAAGCTGGAAAAGAAAAAAGAAAAGAAACAAAAAATTACAGACAAAATAAAGAAGAAGAAAAAATTGATGAGAAGAAACAAAGGGTCCGCTCTGTAAACACAAGCGTATATGTGCGGCTCTGCTCCGCCTCATTGATCTTCTTCCATGCAGTGAGCTTGCTTTATATCCATCACATAAGCAACACCACCCCCTGACCGCTAATTCCGCCTTTTTTCTTTTTTCCAAATACCAAAGTGGCGGCACTGAACTCGCCTTCTTGCCTGATATAATTGGAAATGAGTGATGTGGTAATCGCTTACTGAAAGCCACCGCCAAATCTCCAAACACAGCAGCTCCTGTTACAGGGCCTGTGTTGATTTGTTGATGTCCCTCTATCCTGATTGGAGGAGGTGAATCAATCAAGGGCAAAGCAGAGAAAAGCTGTATCACGTGCCAACATTGGCGCGATGTTACCCTACCTTGCATATTTCACAGCCCTTGCAAGCTTAAAATGTAAGCATCTGCACTTTAGCTCACACATCACTTCAGAGCCAGATACAACACAACAGGACAACAGGAACACGCGAAACAAAGAAGCAAAAAAGGGCAAAAACATACAACAGCCGGTGTTCGCTGATGGTCACCCACTCAACTACTAATCTGCCGGTTAGTGGCTTGTCTATGGGGGAGCAGACGGGACCCCGAATTTTCCACTACCTATGGTCGTATGTGCTTGATTGTGTGGCAAATTGGATGATAATGAGCAAGTTGAATAAGTAGAGCAAACAGTAGAAACACACAACAGCCGGTGTTTGTGGTGGGCTTTGTGCTCATCCATTGCTCGCGGCTTTCCTAGAGCTTCAGTATCCAACACTGGGCGGAACAACGTGCATCACGGAACGACTGTCTAAAGCAGGGTAACCAGCGTAGGAGCCACAGCGGCGGTATTAGTTGTTGATGTTTATTCTGACCACGTAGGTAGTTGCCAATAGTAACCATTCCATTAGGGTCTCCTACAAACGCAGGAGAAAATGCAGCACGGCAAAATAATGCTGAGTATTGCGATAGAATATTGATTTACTTTAGTGTCTGCAGTGAAGCGGCGCCGGGACCACATTCTCTGGCAACACTTGACGTAGTTGCAAAGCATTCATGTTATTGATGTTGGTTCCATGAGCACAGCAAACACGATTCACTAACTGGGCCTCTAGCTTTACACTGCAACTTCAGCCAACCTCTGCATTTGCACTTTTACACATAACTCTGCAACTCAAGATGGACCATTACCAGCTTCAAAGTTTCAGGGTTATCCCTCCTGGCCTCGCGATTCTCATGGTGTAATTCATGGACTCGAAGGTCGGTAAGACAATACTGAAAAGTCTGTCTGACTACCACGTCACCAACGAAGACCACAGTATGCGCGCAGAGTATGTGCAGCTTGCGTTAAATACTGGTTTGGACTGAGCCAGTATTAAAAGGGGTTTCATTATTCTTACAGGAATACTGTACCGATCTTGCGAGAGATTGTCTAAGAGCAGCATCACCAGTAGCCAACTTGACAGCTCCTCCAACCTAGAACCTGGAGATTTGCCACTTCGGAATAGATAACTTGCACTGGCGAATAGGACCCGATCTGTGACAGGTTGCACAAAAGAGGCGCCAGCATCCTTTCAATATTGTAGGATAATTGCCAATATTCGGCCACGCCAAAGGTTTGTATCCCTTGTCTAAGTAACCCAATACCGGGTTTCCTAATCGACGACTCTACAATATTGACAAATATATTGTTTTTCAATCTGCAGTGTAATACACACTATTGGTGTAAAAGCCGAGCACTTGATCTCTTCATCCTGAGACATGCATAATTTGTGACTGACCATCGCAGGATCTTAACTGAGACACTCGGAATTGCAGCTTGGACACTCGGGATCGCGGTGGTAACACTCAATATAGCGAGTGTTGTACACACAGTCGTAATTTCACGCCCAATACACACCTACTATTCGGCCAGGGTAGGTGAAATGGATATAAAGCCTCTGAGATTCTCCTTTCTCCTTTCTCTCTCTCAATCGATCTCACAGCCGACTTTCTCTACATACTTCTACCATCCCTCTAGTCAAGCTTGATTTCTCGCTTATTTTATTATCCCAAAAAATTTCGCAAAATGGTCGCCATTACGAAATTCCTTTGGCTGGCTCTGACTGCCACTACTGCCACTGCTGCGGCTATCGTTCAGCGCGATGTTATTACCGTTCAGAATGACATTACGCAAAAGATTGGCCCAACTTGGACTACCCTTAACAGCGACATCAATGCTTTCCCGGATAGCGGCGTATCAGGAGCAGCTACAATCGGAGTAGATTTCAAAGATGCGATTGCTGCTTTGGATACCACAACTTCTGATATCAAATCCACTGGCTCGTTTGCCATCGTCTCCGGCACGGCTATCCTTGCCGACATTCAGCAGCTCGTGCCCATCTTTTTGTCTACCCTAGCGACTTTGAAGGCCCAAGTGTCGTCTTGGAACATCGTACCAGAAGGAAAGGCTTTGGTTGTAACCCAGCTCCGATCAGCAGACGCCGCCATGTCCAAGTTTCTTGATGCTGTCATCGCAGCTGAGCCTCTTCTTCTGAAAGCCGGTGGCATAGCGATCAAGGCCCAGGTGACAGCTGCCTTCAGCACTGCAATAGCCGCCTACAGCGTGTGAACAACATCTTCCGCAGTATTTTGCACTGAATTAACATAATGAGGGGCATTGCTGCATGATCAAATCTTGTTGTGGTTGATGAAGAAGTCGAGAATGAATTTCTTGGATTAGGTGAGGACTGTGGAAGGCATGTGGTACGGCGGGAAGTGAGTCAGAGTACGTCAAGTTGGTAAAGTCCTTGAATAAACGTTACAGAAGTTTATGCAGATATAGTCTCAAAGGAATTAAAGATGTTATATGTACAGCGCCGCATTATATCATGTGAATTGCATATTTCACTCGATGATATAACAAGCTGATCGTTTATCTTTTCAGCCCACTAAATACATGTAGTGATACGTTTGACATGAATTAATTAGTATGAACAATCTGGATGATGCCCCCATCTAACCTGAGCAACTCTCTTCTTTCTCTTTCATTTCCACCTCCCAAAACTTCCTATACCTCTCAACAGCAACTCGACCATCCCTTTTTAATACACTCTGAAGCCACTCCTCATCAGGCTGCTGTTGTAATTGACAGTCAGGTATTGCGCCAGCTTTCAGTAGAATCTCAACAAGATCCCAGCATCCACGGACAACAGCCGCATTCAACGCACTTTGATAATTTCCGCCGCGTACGTTAATATTGGCTCCTTTATCCAGCAATAGCTCTACCAATAGATTCCGACCGAAGTAGGCAGCTGCCTGCAAAGCTGAGCCGAAGAAACCGCCTTGTGCATTTACATTTATATCAGGACAATGTTCAAGAAGCCATTTTACTGTGCCAGGGATTCTCGAAGTTTGGCTTTCCCAGATCCCATCGTTTAATAGCGGGGTCTCTGCACATGCGATTTGCAACGCGGAACCCAAACTTTCACTCGTGACATTGGGGTCAATTCCGTGCTCAAGTAAAAAGCCGATTTTATTAGGCGGTGGTAGTTCGTAATTTCTCGGGGAATATCCGAGCACGTCCCGTTGATTCATTGCGGCATGCAGGGCAGTCCCATGCTTCTGAGAAACATGATTAACATCAATTCCATGATCAAGTAGAAGCTGGAGTTCGGAAATGCCAGAGAAACGAGCGGCTGCGTACCAAGCAGCGCAATCTTGGAGCTGAACATCTGCGCCGTGTTCAAGCAATAACTGGACTAACTCAAAGTTCCAAGCACAAGCGGCTTCGAGTGCTGTTCCATATTCCCCATGTTGCGCATTTACATCAGCACCACGAGCAAGCAACAATTGCGCCACATGCACCGCAGTTTGGCCATCAAAGAATCTCTTCTTTCCCTGCCTATGATACTTTGTTTGACAGGTGCTTATAAGAGCTGTTCCATAACGGTCCGACCATGCATTTACATCAGCACCACGGTCCAACAGAAGTCGCACATGTTTCGTGTCATTCTTAAGGCCCCTGCAGGCGGCTATCAGCGCCGTTTCGCCCTCTTGGGCACATGCGTTGACATCCGCACCGTGTGCAAGGAGCAAATCGAGGATTTCCTTGTTAGGTGATTCAAAAGCGGCGGTCCGTAGCGCGGCTCCACAGTGTTCATTTACATCGACGCCCTCATCTATGAGCAGTTTGAGGATCGAGAACTTAATCTGTAGTTCTTCATCACTCGATCGCTCGTAGAGGCGCCGAGCTGCCGCAGCTTGCAAAGGGGTACCGTAACGACCACCTTTTGCGTTCACATCAGCTCCACAGCTGAGCAAAAAGTGCACAACTTCTATTGTCCCTTCGTGACAAGCAACTTGCAGCGCAGTTCCCCCTTCGTAACAAACAAGGAGTGACACATTTTTCCCAAGTTCGCTACCCGCTTGATCGATTTCGGCGCCGTTGTTCAGGAGTAATTTGACTACCTGCGTTGCTTGAGGATGATTCGACGATGCTGCGGCGTGGAGTGCTGATCCGTAATGTCCCCCTTGAGCGTTCACACTGGCGCCATGTTCAATAAGAAGCCGTATAGCCTTCATTACTACTCCGATATCATATGAATGGCGTAAAGAGAAACAACACGCAGCCTGTAGTGCTGTTCCATATTGCCCACCTTGAATGTTGGGGTCTGCGCCACAGTCTAATAACTTCTGAATGCGTTCAAGCATGAGCTCCGACTCTTCGTACCCCAAGCTAAAAGCTGCTTGGAGCGGCGTACAATAATATCCACCCGAGGCATTGATATTGGCACCTCTCTCTAGCAGTAGGTCGAAAGGTGCAGAGTCACTAGCCGCTGCCGCATGGCAGAGTGCTGTCCCCCAGGATCCGATTTGCTTATCGATGTTTGCGCCGCCGTCAAGGAGGATTTTCACACTTCGGGTCTCCCGACATAATGAATAATTGAGTGAACTCCTGGAATGGTTGCCGTCGGCCCCGTAGCTTATGAGGAACTTTAGAACGTCAAAGTGTTGACCTTCCGCTGCGGCATCCAGAGCTGATTCCCAGTCATTGCAACGGGTATTAACGTTGGCGCCTGCTTCGAGAAAAAGTCGTACTATGTCCAAATGCCCCTCACGAGCTGCGACATGGAGACCAAAGTCCAAATCCACTTGCGTTAAATACTTGTTCGCCCCAAAT
The DNA here is from genome assembly GCA_003439915.1 of Trichoderma atrobrunneum. Lineage (NCBI taxonomy): Eukaryota > Fungi > Ascomycota > Sordariomycetes > Hypocreales > Hypocreaceae > Trichoderma > Trichoderma atrobrunneum. The sequence continues at coordinate 66,683 of PNRQ01000136.1, read as the reverse complement.
TCTTGAGAGATCAAGAGCTCGGTCAACTGATGGAAACCACGCTGAGCAGTGTAACAATGGGGCTTTAAAGATGCATGTAGCATATATGGATTCATCGAAGTATTCGTTTCTAGATAGAGCTGAAGGTTTAGACTTCGGCTGCGAACAGCAAATGCGAGTGCCGCATCTTCTGTTAGGTCGATTGGCCATCATGTACGTGGGACCTCTTCCAGATGAAGTGCCCAATACTTAGTGACGTACCCAACCAAGGGAAAACGACTAAGGCTCTCAACGAATTCTTTCCATCCTGTTTTAGTTATAGTTGTTAAATATTTAAGGTAGGCGAGGCATGATCTTGCAATATATAAATGAGCGTCGACTTCTGTGAATGAGAAAGCAGAGGTAGGGTTTTCTGCTATTCGACGAGAAGTCAAATACTCTTTTATAGAAAAGTGAGCTAAACGGACTTGGAAATACGTTTCTTTGTAGGCAGAGCCAGACCTGACGACGGTGCGATAACTTGGTTGAGCTATAATAAGACCAGAGAAATATTTCAGTATATCGCTGGAAGAAAAAAGACGTTCCGTCTCATCAAAGACAACATCGTTGTCTGGGTGGATTATGAAGATATCGGAGACTTCTTCATCAGTCAGGGTCGTCTTCGAAAACGCAAGCCATTTTAGCGAATTTATAACCTGGCTTTGGAACCTAGTATCAATATTCTGGAGTATTCGGTCATATGTTGCATCAAGTCCAGCGGGAAGGTCGTGGAGAGCTTTGCGAATTTCTGCTATAGAAGACGGCATTTGAAGTGCCTCTAGCTGTAATCGAACATATTGGAACCTAAATAGAAGATTACATATTAGGAAACGTAACTTTTATCTTGCTTTTTTAGACTTCTATTAACTTACATGCAGTCTGCTTTTTGAATCAGTAATTGTCTTGCCTCCTCTTTTACTTCCTCCGGCCATGTCTTAAAGTCGTCGGTTGCCAAAGTTAAATTTATATACTGCCGAATATCGTCATCGATAGATTGCTGATAGTTCAATAGATCGATCTCGATTTTCGCTGGCGAAGATAAAAGAGGGCGTATTCCAAGAGTAATGTCTGGCTCCTTGCGGCTTGTTAAGAACGTATGAAAATTATCAGATGCAGCTGCTAAAATGCGACGCAAGCTTTTCAGGAGCTGTTCCCTTTGCCCTCCAAGTAACGGGCACTCGTCCAAACCATCGATGATAACATATACAGCAGTGCATCCCGACGTAGAGGATAAGAGCGCTGTCTCAAGTGTTTGCGTGTCCGGGCGCTGGCCCTTGGTTTTGTAGTCGTTGAGGCGTTTAATAGCATGTAATTGTGATACACCGGGCCTGTCAGAACAGATTTGCTTAATAAGTGACGCAAGCATGCCGTCAACTTGCTGCTTCTTGATGTCACTGAAGCTATAATAAAAATATGCTAGAGCAATTGAAGGCTTTAAAATATGTCGATCTTTTAAGTAGTTGATGACTGACGACGTTAAAACTGATTTCCCAGAGCCAGCTATAGGCAGTCAGTCTAATGTCTCAGTAGGCCGGCAGTACGCCTCATATACTGATGAAGGATCGAGACTTACCTTTGCCATGAAGCCATATCAGTGACTTGGCATCTGTCTCCCAGGCCTTGAATTCCTCACTGCCTTTTAGGAGCCATTCATTAGTGCCATTCTCGTACCTAACGCGTGCATCATTGTATGTTGAAGAGGGATCGACGTCGCTAAGCCAACTCAGAAACTCTCTGTGCTCTTTTTGAGCAACTGCACTCTCGTTTGCCAACTGCTCCTCGACATGCCGAATGTCACGCCAAATCTGCTCAATTGCGGCAAAGCTCCGCTCCTTTTCGCGGACGTCGCCTATAAGTTGCTCCCAGTCATTCCACTTGACAGCATCTAAGCCGAGACGAAATCTACTTGAGTAGTAGCAACAACTTGTAGCTTCGAATTTTAATATTTGCCTGTAAAGCCTCTCCAAGGCGGCCTTATACTCGCGGTGGGAATGCTGGAACCTTTCGTGATTGCGCACTCGAGATTCATAACCGCGTGCCTCTATATAAAGTTCTTCTCTCATTTTACTTTGCGTAATAAGAGAAGACACATATTCCAGTCCTTTAGCTAAAGAGGCGCTTTCAGCTGATGCATTCATAAATAACTAACACAACAAATTAGTACAGTAATCTTCTTACTTAGAGTTATAAAATCTCAACTTACCGGAAGTAAAAAGCTAATTCCTGTCCAGGCTATCGAGGCAAATGCATTAGCACCGACGGCCTGGCTGATGTAGTTGTTTGCAGAATTGATGATGTTTAAGATGAGCTGTGATGTATTTTTCATTTGGATCTCATAGTCGCCTAATTTGAGCTTTGTATTATCGTTTACCTCCTCCATACGTTTATGAAGGATCGTCCACATCTGCTCCCTAATATTTGCCTTGAAGCTCAGGGTTTGTGCCACACCAGCGGCGACGACTCCTTTGAGGCTTGATTCATATTCAGCAACCAATGCGCTATTTTCCTCTCGCAGCCTTTCGTATGCCACGTTCCACAGCTCCTGAATTGGAGCATTGTCTAACGTAGATGGTGCATAATCGGCCTTAGAGGCCTTTGATCTTTCATTTGTTTCGTTTTGACCGGTTTGACCGTCTATTGAGTTATTGGTATTGCGCGATCCGATTGCGCCGGTCACATTTTGACGCCCTTGGCCTTGGCGTGCATCATCAGAATTGACTGCGACGGTTTCGTTTACAGATGAAGAAGATGAGTGCTTCTGTCTTTGTTTCTGGAGCCAGCGTGTGAACCCCATCGTCATATCCGAAGAGAAGAATTTCTTTGACCGCGCGGGGAAAGCGTGTACACAAAGAGGGCTGCTGGAAGCCTTGGCTGCCTAATGGTGTTCAACTTCTGGTGCTTGCTCAGCCTTGGGGAAGGATTTAGAGCAACCCCAGCTGCAATCGTCATTGGACAGCATTTGAGGTTACATAAGATTTTCTATGCCAATGGCATAGTAAAGATATCAGCTGCATATGACATAAAATAGCCTTATTGGGCAGCCCGGGAGTTAAAATATATATATCTATGTGAAGCTAGGACATTGACAGCAAACTCAAATAAGATGTGAACGACTGCAAAGCCTAGAACGAGAATTGCCGCATGCCAAACTCAACGATTGATGAAGCACAATACGGCGCATAGAATTTTGTTCAACAGGACCCCAATGGCATTCTGTCCAACTACATAGATGATGGCATGTCAAATGACCTTACTCATAACTGATTGGTTGCAACAGCTGGTTAGCTCGACCAGATCTCCGACATTATATCCCGTAGCAGACAGATTATAAACATTTCATTACCATAAACTATATGGTTATTGCTACTTAATAGTAAAAGAGCTTCTAACCAGCTCTCTAAATAGCATTTGTCTAAATTCAGGGCTAAAATTTATCGTGATAATTATGCAGGCTGGTTGCTTAGTATCAACCCTCTCTATCTATTCATAAGAAGAGTCGACACTTTTTATAAAAAAAATTCATCATCCAAATGCACTAGATCATAACAATTCCATATACTGCCTCTCTAGACAATTCTCTCTTCTTCTTGCTTAGGCGTCAGATGCAGACGACGACGCCACTTCATGCCACTCTTATGAAAAGCACGCTGTGTCCGCTCTAATGGATAATTGATTGGTGATTCGCCTCCAGTAAAAATAAAAAAATCGTAAAGGAATGCCCCCATAAACGAGCCCAGTAACGTACCCGCCCAGGGACCGTAAAACCAGTAAGGGTTGGTGAATAACTCAGAAGTATAACCCAGAGCCAAAAGCGCCAAGCGAGGACCAAAATCGCGACTCGGATTGAGGGCAGCGCCTGTTTGGTTAGCAAAGCTCATGCTGAGGCATGTAATGATGAGGCCGATGATGAGAGAGTTCATGCCCGCGCCAGGGGGAGCATTTTGATCGTCACCAAGAGCTAATACAACGATGGTCAGACACATTGTGCCAATAAACTCGTTGAAAAGAGCTGTAGGTGCGTTAATGTATGAGCTGCGCTGGCTTGTAACAAAGCAGTTTATAATGTCATCGTCTACACCGGTAAGGAGATAGTGTTTGATAGACACGTAGTACACTCCGTATGCGGCAAAACACGCACAAAAGGCTCCAAGGAACTGTGCCAAAAAGTACTCGGGCATCTTGCGCTTAGGAAACCCACGAAAGAACCAGAGCATTATAGTGATTGTAGGGTTGAGATGGGCACCAGAAACGCCACCAGAGATGTATATCCCTATCATGGTCGCAAATCCCCAAGCCCAGTCAGTCGTGTTGGGATTTCCGGCTTTAGCCACAGTGACAGAAAGATCGGCGCAAAATCCAATGGTGAGTTGAACGAAAACAGCTAAAGACTCGGCCAAAGCTTCGCGATGGTGAGTGCGGATGACAGACCAGATGGTATGGTTGTTGTGAATCTCTTCCTCTACCAACTCCTGGACCAAGGGATGAAGGTCCTCTGGATACGCATCTTCGTCAAGACGTAGCGTCTCAAGAGAACGATTGCCCTCGATTAGCTCGTCTGGGCCTGGATCAAACTCCCCTTCGACTTGCCCTGACCGTTGGGACTCGTGGCTGTCTTTGCGTCGTTCAGAAGTATGTTCAGATAGGCCTTCTTGCACAGTATACAAAGGACTCTGAATTGACGGGCGCGTGATGGTAGCTCGTCTTTGGCTTGACCTCGTTTTTACAAGCTGTGGGAGTCCATCTGATTGTGCCTCGGCATCTGCGGCCAAGATCGTTTTTATAAAGTTATTCTCTCGCTGTTGCCGGGCATCGGTGACTTGCGCTCCCATTTTACGCAAATCCGCCGACTTCTCAATGCGGCCCTTTTCAATCTCATTTGGATCGACATCTAGCCCTAGATTCTGCGAGTTTTCAGCCGGCAGCTCGGCGTTGACGCAGTTCTCGAGCAGCTCGTTCTTTGTCGGTACCATCCCCGGACGGACAACACGCGGCAGAGGCTTGGCCAAACTCCATATTGGCTTGGCATTATTTGGCTGCTCATATGATGGGTTGAGATCGCTATAGCCTGGGTGAACAAACGGTTCATGTGCGGTGCGCAATTGAGGGTTATCGGTAGGACCAGCAAGATTGAATTGAGTTCCTTGGCCTGCTGTTGTTATAGGTGCCACGCTGCGAAAGGTTGACCTCCTCGAAGCTCTACTCCGTCGACGGAGGCTTGAACGGTCTTGATCCTCTCGAGTCTCATTAAGAACTCGCCTTGAGGAAGTCATAGACTCGTTTGTGACCTGCCCGGTTGGTGAAGTGATGTCACCGGCATCATCATTTGAGGCATTGCGGGCTGAATTAGACGAGCCCTCCATATTGTTGGTTCGATTGGATCGCGATAATTGAAGTTGGAGGTGAGCAATGTAGTCGTTTTGCCGAGGTTTGGCTCTATCAATCAATACTTTTGCTTTTGGTCATACACAAAAAAAACTTTGCGAGGCAATACTGGAGCAAGAAATGACAGTTTAGCTGGGCTATCTGCGCCTCAGACTGTGGTATATATGACTTCCTACCACGGCAAGCTATAGGATAAGGAAGGAGGGTGAAGACAGGTATAAGGTTATCGAAGCAAAACAATGAGCTACAGGTCGTTCCATTTCTCCGCGAATAAACGCATCAATGAGGTCATACGGACTTTCATCTCCTAATAAGGACATTACGCAGCCCGTTGTCAACGGTTAGATCGGAAGAGATTTGAGCTTTTTTAATCTATATCGAATCCACAATGCGCTATTGCGACACAGTATTTCTTGGAATCGGCGCCGATCGGCGGCTCCATCCACCTGAGTAAAAAGGCCGAAATACGGGGCGGCGGGGGCTTCAAAGGTTCGAATTAAACCCAATCATACTCTTCATGGTTACCAGGTGCCCCAGTGAGAGCTTTTTATTTTTGACAGGCCGAGTCGCCACATTCCGTGGAGAGATACGAGCGTTGCAGGGGCGAAGTTGGGAGAGTCAAGGTGTGACGGGCCGGGAATTGAGGTTATAATATCGCCGAGGAGAAAAATGGAGCGACACGTGAAAATCACCTGTAAAGGCTAGATTTGAGCAGGATCACAGACAATTGGACTAAATAAGACGTCAACGTGCTGATTCGTGTTAGACGCCGTCGACTATATCCAGGTACACAGCCACACGGTTCTAAGATTTACTAGTCTACCACTGACAGCTACTCATACTCGAGCATCTGACACTAGGTAGAGAAAGGGAGTGGCAATTCAGCACACTAAGTTTGCAATTCACTATCTCGAATCTCAATTGTAAAGCTAGTGGAAATCACCAGATGCTAGAAGCATATAGCTGTAGTAGCAGATGCTATAGGGAGATAGCTTTAGTAGTAGATACTGGAAGGATATTGATATAGTAGCGGATACTAGAGGAATATAGCTTTAGTAGGAGATACTAGAAGAATATTGCTATAGTGGCAGATACCAGAAGAACACTGCTGTAGTAGCAGATACTAGAAGAATACCGCTATAATAGCAGCTGTCGAAGTGAAGTACTAGTTGTGTCATCTCTGGGAACTATGTCAGAAGCTCTGGTAGTACCATTTTGTTTGGGAAAAGTAAAACAACTCTGGGAGACTATGGCGTAAACTATAAGGCAAGCTTTTTACGTGGCCTGGTATAAACTTTGTCAGATGAAGCCAATGGCGTGGAATCGCATAAAAAGTGCGAATATAAAGAGGTATGCCGCACCCTGAATTAGAACAATCACTCGAATCTTTGCATTGAAGTCAAGATTTCTGTTGAACAATACCGTGATCCTTGCTTCATATTCACAACAAACGCAACTCTCTTCGTTTGCTTCTATATACTAAATTCTCTCTCCATTTCTTCTCCCCCTACCCCCCCCCCCCCCTTTTTTTTTAATCCCATACTAGGTAGAGCATCGGATACCATTTTGTCCTCTTCAAATCACTACCAAAATGGAAGACCGCAATGCTCGTTTTGACGAAGTTACTCGTTCGTTACGTGGTTGCTTCTTAAGCACTGAAGAGTATATCAAAGTTCTCAAGGAGACATTCCCAGATGAAGAAGAATATCGCGCCTACTTGCGACATGGTCTCGACGACATCCTGCCGCATCTAGCCAATCCTTCCGGCATTTTGACGCCCGTTCGATTTATTGAGATTGCAGATTCAATCAATTTCCTCAACCCGGATGAATACAAAAAGCTGCTGCCCGGACTTACTTGGGCATATCGTCCCTGGATACCCCTCGGCTATGAGGATACGACCCTCTACCGTCTACTTCCATCCATTCACAACTTGGCACCGCAGAAAAGCAGGTATCCTTTGACAGATCATGAAGTTCTGGACACTGCATTTCTCGGCGTGAATACTACGGTACAGCCTCGTGAGCCGTCTCTACCGCTTAACCGCCGCGCCCCGAATCTCCCAGAAGAATCCACCCAGCCGCCAGGGTCAGACGACATGGAGGCCCCAGGATTTGTTTTCCACGAACTCGGCACGCTAGAGTGTTTAGAATGCGATACTACTGAGGAAATGCCTACAACATCAGAAGAAGGCGATTATCGTGAGGGAGAATATGAACCGACTGGCTTTTCTGTTGTAGCTCGGCTGAGCAATACCGGCCATATCGATGGAGTTTATGTCATGTACAACATGAAGCCACGCTTCGAAGGTTGGGGCGACCGGGAACAAGTTACTGATGGATCATGGGGCATCCCGCCAAGCTCACCCGGAGAGCAATTCTCATGCGCCCGAATTGGCAACGCTCTGCGAGATTTCGGATTCAAGGTCAAGCTGGCATGGAATGAACAGATTCATCACCCAGTCGAGTTGGTGTGGGCAGTGAAGTCGTCGATGGGGGGTGCGATGCGCATAACGGTGGATGATAACTACAGGAGACACATGTAATTACATGTAGGTAGTTTCATTTAGCAAAGTGCGATCAGGATGGTTAAATTTCGTCGAGAGGATGACGATCTTAGCAATGTAGACACTCAATAAAAAGGATCTGGAAAATCTCACATAATTTCACGCAGCCCTACGCATGGCATCTCGCGTAACCCAAAGTCCAGTTGAGTATCACTCTGTTCATTGTAGGAAGTCTACGGTGGTGTTTCATGTCAATCTACTCAGTAGAGCAAGCTGACAGAACAGCATCTGCTAAAATTTTGCTAATCTGCTTTTCCCAACTTGATGTTAATTACTTTTCGTACCTAGCTTGAGTAACTCTTCATAGCACATACGATCTACTCTGTATCACACAAAGAGACAGCTTCTTAGCATCAGCAAGTATCCCAACCCCGGTACACCTTGGCGCTGGATTACCAAGTCGGTATGCATGACAGTCAATCTGTGAAACAGCCACAGACAAGGATAAAGACGTATCACAGTACGCAATAAGCAAAAGAAAAGAGTTTTAAACTTGACTTGCAAAGTATTAAAAAGAGTTATTGAAATATCATGCATCAAAATTGATATATAGCACACCACCCCTTCACCACAACCTCCACCATCTCAAAAAAGTTGAACTAGCAACCAAACATCATACCGTGCAATACCCAAATGCCTACCCCTATGCCCAATAGACCAGTCGCAGCAAAGAGTAAGTAAAAAGAATACGCACAAGGAAGAGCAAAGAAGAGAAGAGAAGAAACAGAGAAGAAGCGAAAAAAGGAACACAAAAACAAAAAGAAGAACAGTAGCCAGTACAATGCCGAAGTAGAGTGAAAAAAAAAAAAGAAAGAAAACACCAATTGTACCCAAATCCCCTTTCCATTTCCGTCCGTTGCGCCATCGCCGCCATAAATCCTCCCCTCCATCTCTCTTCTTCTTCTTCTTGAGATTTGCCGGCTTTTTCCCCCGCTCTCACCTCATCATATCGTTTTCTCTCACTTTCTCGCTTGAAGCGTGTCCAAAAAATGACACTTCTTTGGCGTAATGAGGATCATAAAAAAGAGTTCATGTAGTCTCAAAATCGCAGGGAACATTCAGCGTTGTAGTAGTGGTAATGGTGGTGAATAGTGGTATAAAAAAAGTCATGCTGCCTCTCCCGTCGCGCCTTAGAAGACTAAAACGCCCGTGTATATGCATACGCATTAATCGCTCGTAATAGAATAAAACGTGAAGTCATGATCGTTAAGATGTAAAGTTTACAAGGTGTTCAGCCATTTCCTTGTGAATGGCTGTCCCAGCCCGTCGTCTCGTCACGCTTGCCTACGACGTGCCCGAGACTCTGCGGCCAGTCGAAGATACCGACGCGCCCACACCAGCACTACCAACACGGCCACTCGTCTTGCGAACACCAGCAGATTCCTTGGATCTCAAGGGTGAATCCGCAGCTTGCCGCCGATTCCGGACCTTGGCGAGTGTGCCAGGCTGGCTGGGGACCCTCTCGGCAGATTTGGGTTTTACGGAACCAATATTCTCTGCATCGAATGAGGCGTCATTGTCTATGACATATGGGCTCGTGTCCTGGCTTGCCGGTTGAGTTTTCCCGCTCCGATTGGATGATTGGGCCGCCTTGCGCTGCTTTCGCATCCGCAAATGCTGCTCCTCGTCCGAGTCTGGGGCCTGTGAACGGCGCTGTGGCGATGGTGGTGCTGTTACTTCCTCCTGTCTATGTTGCTGCTGTTCGAAGAGTTGTTCCTCTGCTGCTGCATGGAAAGCATCCGATCTCTGATGATGATTGCGCCGATCGCGTGCTGCCTTTCGCGGCTGTCCAGGCGTTGGCGCCGGTAAATAATCTTCATGAACTCCGACATTGCCGCGATCTTGGTCCACCTCACTAAGGGGAGTGCGGCCGGATGGGCTCCGGTTAGAGGGGGTCACTGTCTGGCCGTTACGCGCAGACTTGACGGCTCGCATGGGCGTCTGGGGTGCCTGATGACCAGCGGCGGCGGCGGCAGCAGCAAGCTCCCTCCTGAGCTTTCGCTCAATACGCTCCTCGATCCACCACTCTCGGAAGGTTCCCTGGTTGAGGTGCAGCCAGTGCTGTTGAGGTCCAACAACCATACCAGGTCTCATGAAGCGCATGAAAGAGATAACCTCATTGGCAGTGAAGCCATGGCGGTAGATCAGGTAGGCGCCAATGAGGCAGCCGGTTCGTCCAAGGCCAGCCTTGCAGTGAACAGCCACGCCTCTCTTCTTGACAGTGATAGTCTCATGAGCCATGCGAATGAACTTGCGGACCATGGAAAGAGGGGGGCAAGTTCCATCATCGAAAATCATGTCGACATGCTGGATTCCCAGGGCCTCAAAATAGGATGGGGAGTAGAGGGGCGAGTTTAATCGGACAACCAAGCCAATGTTGCGCTCAGTAAAGTGTGAGAGCACATTTTTGAAGGGCTGGGGAAGAAGCGGGTGGTCTTCAACCGCGGCCACGTCCCTGGGAAGCAGAGGATACAGGTCTGAGTCCTCGGTAACCTTGGCCACTGGTGTGTGTTGAGGGGAGGCAAAGGCAAGAAAGTTGGGCGTAACCCAGTTGAAGTCGCCATGCTCAACTCGCTCATACATCTCATACTGGTCCAAGTCAAAGTTGTCCAAGTCGCAGCACTTCTCTTCCTTGGCCTTCCAGACACCATATACCACATCCTGGACGCTGATGCCGTAGTCGGCCTGGCTGTATCCGGCATCTCGGAAAGGCATCAACGGAGGGTCAATCTGAGCAATCGGGGCCAGGGCCAAGTGAGGCGGCCAGTTCTGAATCAGAACCATGTAGCAAGCCAACATACAAGCAGCATTTGCGCGACCTAGAAACAGCCAACCATGTCAGTAAATCGACTCTTCCAATTCCATTCTTAAAAGCGGTCAAAACTCACTCCTCGGATCGGCAGCACTGTAAAAGACAATGGGTCGGTCTCGGTTCTCCTTGGCGCCCAGGATATCGTGGAACTTGATGGCAAAGCGGTAGAGGTGGCCAATGTGCAGAGGACCAAAGTCGTGGTGGAAGGCGTTGTACAGAAGAGTGTCGTCGACTGTGAAGTAGCAGGGAGGGTTTCGGTTGGTTACCAAAGGTGCCGGAGCAGCTCCGTCCGCATATCGCGAGGCTCGCTTTCTTGGGGATTCGGTGCCGGGGAGCGGAGTATCGGGAGTCGGAGGGTGCACATAGGCGCCCAGATAGAGTCGGTCTGTAGATTGAGAAATTGTCAGCGCGAAGCTCGAAGATCCATAGAGAAGCTGTATTGCTCAATGAGGCGGGTAGAGAAAGCTGTCGTACCTGGAATGTATTCGACGACATGGCCCAGATTCTGGGAGTGTCTCGTAGAAGGAGCCATTCTTCCAGGCTCGCGATGCATCCAATCCGCAACAGCGAATTACTCGTCCACGTCCGTAGTAATAACAGAATCTAAATGTAAAATATGATGCCAAAAAGCTGTTTGGAATTGCGCAAACGCGAAATGCGCAAAAAAAGAAATTAAAAATGGCGAAAGCTAAGCTGCGGTGAAGCTCCCCAAAAAAGGGTCGTGTGATGCAAGTGATGTAAACAAGAAAGCGGCAACAACGCAAAAAGAATAAAGGGGGCTGGGCGGGATTTAGCGAGACAAGACAAAAATCAAGTAACCCAAACGACAACAGCTCAATTGAGGCGGAGAGGAATATTCTTGACCGTCGACAATCACAAACGTCTCTTTTTCGAAAATCGCTGCGAGTGGAGGAATAAAATACGTTGGGGAGGATAACGGGTGTTCGGGGGTGTGGGCGGCGAATTGCACGGGTGCACCTTGTCTCTCTCTCTCTATCACGCTCACTCACGCTCTCCAGCGTTGGTCTCTTCCCTCACAATGCTAAGCGTCACAGCAATGCGACTAAAGCTCCAGCAAAGATGAGATAGAAAAAAACAAAGAGTAGCCAAAAGGCAGACCTTTTCGTATTGGATATAATAAGAGAAGATTGGGAGGGAACGAGGAGAGGGAAAGGCCGAGAGGGGAAGCGTGAGGATTAAGAAAGAGAGAAAAGTCAGCCGGTGATGTTTCGAGCTGGTGATCTGGGCCGTCACGGATGTTTTTGTAACAGGGGGGGTTAGGCGCTGCAGATGTTATTCTTGCAGGCCTGAGCTCCCCCTAATGGAGCGCTACAGCTGCGTTGCCCCTGTTCCCCCGGCGCCAGCGCTGTTATTAGTGGGCCGCTGACCCGTCGCCAGGGCAACGTCATAACAAGCACTGGGCAGCTGTGCCCGGGGTCTGACGTGCTAGAACGCTGCTGAACCGCTGCTCTAAGGTTAGCGGCTATCGTACAGTGGCTCGACGTGCTACAGTACTTGAGTACGCTTGGGTGCGCCACGCGCTGTGGCTGATATTACCCACATGGCCCATTCCAGTCCGTCAAACCACATCATCGGCCCTTGAAGTTTTGCATCTGCAATCTAGAACCAAGCTCGAGGAATTCCATCATCAACACGCAGAGATCCCCACACTATCCCGGCCCATCATCACTGCAGCGCGCATAAGCCACTCGTTAAGCCCTACCGAAACAAATCCGGAAAAGAAACACAGCAGAAAGAAGAACAAGAAACACCAGCTTCGATCATCATCATCGCACAGAGCGTCGGGCCATACAAGAAGACCCCTCCATTCTCAACCTCGACAAGAAAAGAAAGACAAGAAAAACATCCCGAGACCCAGTGTCTCACCAGGAAACTCTCCCCACGCAATGAGTTCCGATCCCAAGTTCCCATGCAGCATGCAAGTTAATTTCCCCTCACTCCTCCCGTTACCCTGCCAATCACCTGCCTGTTATCCATCTCCCATCTCCCATCCATCTCCCCGTCGCCATGGCTAACCAAACATCGCAACCCCTCAACAGACAGCTGCGCATCCCCTTCCCTACGCCCCGCCTCGCCTCCACGGCCCTCAAAGCCCTCCAAGTCGACCCCGAACTCTCGCCCCTCGTCCAAAGACATCTCTCCGTCGTCTCGTCCTCGTCCAGCTCCGACCACCATGCGGAGGTGCTGCAAGTAGAATACCAGGCCACGACCAATCGCATGCTGCGAGTCGCCGTCAACTCCTTCATGGAGGGCCTCAAGCTCGTCTTGGAAGTCATGGAGCAGTTGGACGTCGACGTACTAGCTGCAGACAAGGCGAATTCAATAAAGTCTCCATGAATACATATCCCCACGACGCCCTCCTATGCCTCAACGTGAAATGTGACTTCTATATACACATAGAATACCTACAACTATGCGCAGTGTTTCGATATATTGTAGTAACGATTTACACATCGTTGCTATAATCACTACGCCAAACATACACCAAATCAAGACCGCAGGATATAATATTGATACGCCATCAGTCGCGTAGTGGTATTCAGATATTTCCTCTCACAGAGTCTAGATTACACTATCAAGTATAAAGTATGGTGGGATGAACAAACAGGAAACAAAAGGCGATGAAAAAAGACGGGGGATAGAACAAGATGACAACATGCCCACCCATTTGACATCAATGCAGACCGAACAAGAAGAAAAAAGAAAAAAGAATCAACAGGAAAAGTCAACAAGAGTCGCAAGAAAAAGTTGGAAAGATTCGGGAAAGACCGCCCAAATAAAAATGCCATGAACCATCCCCGAAAATTCGCCCACCACAACAAATTCCAAGAAAAATCTGCGTTCTACTCCGTGCCGACCGGAAACCCCAACACGACGTAATATCATGTACATTGATCGTATCCCGTTAAAACACCGTTATCCCTCGGTTCATAGCATTCTGCATAGCAGGTGTGCTCATCAACATTAATGTCAGCTGCTTTCTCCGGGCTCGCCTACAGTCGCTGTGGCCGTCGACATATTGACGTCTCCTTGGGCGTCCTGGGCACCGCCACCCTGCTCTTCGCTTATCCTTGGCAATTTCTTGTCGTTGTCATGGGCTGCAGCGCTCTCTTCGGAGGTGCCGTCTGATCCCTTCAACTTCTCAAGTTGGTCCCTCAATGCTTGCAACTCCTGTTTAAGATCCACATTCTCCTTCTCGAGATTCTTCATGTGGACGATGGCATTCTCCACAACACTGGCCTTGCTATTTGAAGCATTTGATTGTTTCCCATCTTTCTTGTCATCATCGTCGCCCGAAATGATCTTGTTTTTGCTATCCGGGAGGAGACTGGCCATGATTTGTAAAGCGGAGTTGATGCGGTTTCGACGACCTTGCTCGGCAATCTTGTGTGATGTCCTCTTGGAAGTGAGATTTGTAGACAGCTCGCTAGGATAAGACACACCAGGGACTTGGTTGCCCTCCAAGATGTTCTGGTAATTCGATTTGGACATCAAAAGTCGCGATGCCTGGTCCTCGACAGACATGCCAGGAGCACCAGGGAGTAGGGGCTTGATATTGGGGGATATCCTAGGTAGTAAAGCTGGAGATGCGTGAATAGATCCCGTTGACCTCTTGCGACTATTCCTAGCGGAAAGTTGCGGTGTCTTTCGCTGGCTAGAGCCGGACGCCCCAGGAAGTAAGAGGGGGCTCTGGTTTGCTGATGATGTTCCCGCCGCTCTGACGATTGGTGAAGGCATGGATTGGAACGTGACTCCCTTGGACACCAGGCTCGGCTCGGCCCGGGGGGTCTGTATACCAAGCTGGTTGTCGGCAAGACCACCAGCGAGCGACGGATTAGATATTGATTCAGGGAGCTCAAGTGACTCGATGTTGTCGGAGAGCGGAGCCTCTTGGTGGCTTGTGATGATCTTCTTCGTCTTAGAGGCCGGTAATTTCATCAAAGAAGCAGGTGTGGCGGGATGAGGAGGGTGTTGTTCGTCGAGCAGACCAGTTGCAAGGCTCGGCTGCATATTCGTTTGCGGGCGTATATAAGGCGATTTGCTCATTGAGCGCCTAGCAGGAATCGGGGGAGGAGGCATTTCCGACAGGTTTTCTGGCGAAACGGACGCATTCTCATCAGACCCATCGGTAGAAGCAGCGGGTAGGGGGAGCAGCCCGTGGTCGCCGGCCTGTAGATTCCTCTCCTCTACCTCGCTCAACACCTGTGATACCATGGCCGGGCTGGGACCAGTCTTTCTCCTGAGCGGCTTAGAAATTGGTGAGCTCTTGACACTCGGCTTACTCCTTGTCTTGGAGGCCTGAGTCTTTCTTGTCTTCTTGGAGAGATCCAGGTTGACAGCAGGAACAGCAGACTGTTCAAGGTCCATCTCTACCGGTGAATTATTTGAGTGAGTGGTGTGGTCATAGTTTGATGACGAATCATTCTGTGCATGCAGAGCTGGCGATGTCAGGGGACTAAAGTAAGCTCCTGGTACGGTAAAGGCGCTGTCCATGCTGAAATGAGGATCCAGCGGGGTGACAGCTGGTGATACAAGGGGTGTAAAGGCCATCTGGAGGTAGAATTTCAACGTTAGAAATGGCTCAAGAATAGTCCAAAGACGTCTACAGGCGTATTTTGCAGCTGAGAGGATGGGGAAAGATTGGGGCAGAAGAAACTTACATCCTGCTCGGCCATCCTTTGATGGTAACTTCTATCGTAGGCGCCTCTTGATGGCATCTGCTCGGCTTGGGAATAAAACTGAGCGCTGCCGGGAGTCATCTCAAGACTCTGCGGCGTCGGGGGCACCGAGTGGCCATGGAAGAATGTGGCCTGCTGCTCCTGCAGCTGTCGCTGCTGCTGCTGAAACTTTTGCTGCTGGAGATACTGGATCTGGGCGTCGATGTTGGAAATGGCCTCGCGGGACGCCGACTGCGCCATCATGTGCGAGGGCATGGGCGCCATGGCGGGCGTGTGGTTCTGAAGGAGGCCGTCGCTTCGAGGAATCATGTTGGAGGGATCCGAGTCGCTCATGATGGCATCGGCGGTCTGGCGAGGCTGGGCCATGATGGAATGTGAGCCGTCGTCCTGGAAGCCCTGGAAGTCGAACTGCATGCCGTCGCCCATGTTGGCCATGCCGCTGATGTCGAGGAACTGCTGGAAGTCATCCTCCGACGCTGCGGCCATGGCCTGGTCCTGCGTATTCCACGTTGCGGAGCTCATCATGGCGATGCGTAGGAGATGCGCCGGGCGTCTCCGCACAAGATGGTCGTTCGCTGCGAGATTCGGCCCAAGTCAAACAAATATCCAACGGTGTCGAGTTCCGTATGCCAAGAACCGTCTTTTCCTGCACTGTAGTGTGCCCACAGTGTGAGCAGCGCTCTCGGACACCGCTTTCCGAGACTCGTCTTGAGAGAGAGCAAGAGATGAGATCAAGAGAGAAGCGACAGGCGAAAAGGCGATGCCGTCGTCGTCGTCGAATGTCGGGGTAACGAAGAGCGTTTCGGTCGGGGAGTAGCGGCAGTAACCCGGGACAGAGCCGTTCCGTACGCACAGGCTCAGCAATTGGCGAATAGTGACGCAACGGCAGGAGTATCGTCAGCAAAAAAGAAAGGAAAAAAAAAGTGCCGTCGTCTAAATATCTCCTGGCGATAAGCAAAGACCCGGCGATGCGGCGCAACGAGACGGGAGGAAGATGCTCAAAGCAACAGGCGAAAGAAAGGAAAGAGGGCGAGAGACGAAAAGAGCGAAGAAAAAGGCCCGGATGGGGTCGAATCTCCGGGGCGGAGAGGAAAAAAAGAGGCTGCTGGGGCAGGCCACAGCCAGGCAACTTGGGCCGGCGGCACAGGTTTTTGCAGTGGACGGTAATGTGTGCTGGTGCTTCCAGCGATAGTGCCGTTCGTTAGCGGTGGCAGGTGGGGGATCGCAGCAGCGGATCTCGCGTGGCCGACTGCTAAAAGGCCCCAAAGGACGCTAGCCACAGCGGTGCACGGTGCTAAAGCGGCCCAGGGAGCGAAAATTGCGGCCAAGTTGGAGCTGCTAGGTATCAGCTAGGCGGTAACTTGGCTCGCCTAGGACTGGTGTCTGGCATCGAATCTTTTTTTACGGTACTTGTAGTTTTGCTACTAAAAAGAAAATGAAAAAAAATTACTGTGCGAGTTCTTATCTGTTCAATATTGATGTTACTTTATCTTGCAAGCTGCCGGATTCTCTTTTCTTGCCTGTGTCTGTCTCTCATCTCAATTATCCCAGCTGAACGTCGAGTTCTAGACTCGCGGCGGCTGTCCATCCCAAACAGGAACCGGCTGCGTTCAAGGGCTGACCGAGAGGATTGCCCGAGAGTACATTTACGATGCAGTGCAGGCCTTGGCAGCTGCATACAACCCAGCACAGCACCTAACGCTCTCGGCCTGTCTGTCTGTTTCTGTCCTCTTCTCTTTTCCCCTTCCAAATCTTGTCTTCTTTCAGTATTTCTTCCTCACTCAACCATCAATTCTTTCATCCCATTTGCCTCCCAGACGGGCGTCAGGACGGGCTGCCCCCAAAAGCTGTGTCCCTGGTACATTAGCCCATCTCACTCTGCTCCATCCGGGTACTTGTCCGCACTGCACAGAAGCAGCCGCTGGCCAGGTACCGTCTAGACTGTGGGGAGCCGTCAGGCCTCCTCGAGTCAGATCATAGGCAAGTTGATGGATCAAATGCTCCTATTCCTCTGCATTGCGACCATTTTCCTTTTCCACAGCGGCCTACCGGCTAGCGCTGGCTGGACGGGACTCTTTTCTCACAAACGCCAACTTCCTGGTAGGGGTCCAGTCCAGATGCATCTGCGCCCCCTGTCTGCTGCCCATCCAACACCCACCCGAACAAGGCAGGCCAGTCCAAAAGTCCAGCCTTGGCTCCCATCTGCCTTTTCCGATCCAGACCTGGCTGGTGGTGGCTTGACCGCGATCACCAGATAGAAATTCAGCCGGACTGTCACCATCAGCCGTCCATCCGCCCTCCCTCCATCTCGCCCAGCCCAGCCCAAGCCCGCCACATCGCCGTCTCATCGTGACTGACCTCCTCCCCTTGTGTCCCGTCTCCATCGTCCTCTGCAGTAGTTCAGAATG
Source organism: Trichoderma atrobrunneum (assembly GCA_003439915.1). Lineage (NCBI taxonomy): Eukaryota > Fungi > Ascomycota > Sordariomycetes > Hypocreales > Hypocreaceae > Trichoderma > Trichoderma atrobrunneum. Next base: position 48,797 of record PNRQ01000136.1, on the reverse strand, counting down.
GACCAGCGGCCGGTAAACCTAACCGAGGCCTTTTTTCATGTCGAGCCAGGGGTCCGGCAGTGGGGGGAGCAGAAAACGCAGTTGAGTTGAGCACAGAAAACGGGGCTACAGCACCATGAATTTTTTATTTCGGCGCTCAACTCTTACTGTAATTCCCCGTGGAGCCCAGCTCTCTTGCTATTGATTCCCCGCCGGAGCTCCAGCGCTAATTGTACGTGTCGTATAGCGGCGGGATAGAGGAAATATGGGAACACGGCTTGAAAACACGGCTTGATTACATGAAGTCCAAATGGATTGTTACAAGCATCCATAGAATTCAAACCTCCGAGAATACCCCAATGCTCAGACAGCCACCAATAGCCGCATCCATTCTGTCAATGCCGAAGTAGCCTACAGCAAACGTCCATTCCATTCTATTCCTCATCTCTCCCAAGAAATCCTTCTATACTGCTTCTTTTCTCTCCTTTCGGTGCGAGTAGCCTCCCATCTTCTCCACATGTCGCCCCCACCCCAAGCAATCCTTCAACAGTCTGCAACACCCAAAGGCTAATAAAAAAGGAAAAATCAAAAAAAGAGGCCAATCAATCCAATAAGAGAGCATCAGGGAAAGAATAAAATCAACGTTCCTTGCATTCTTCGGTCTCGGCAGTGCTCAAATACCTACTAGCATCCCACGCTAAACATCCGTGGCACGAAGCGCGAGCGAAAGACCCGATGCATGTCTGCATGGACTATCATCTGTCACTTTTTTAATTCTCTCGCTTCCCACCCTCTTGTTTTCTCACTTCAGCTCAATTTGGGCTCCCTCTCTGACTCTCCGTAAAAGAGAACCACCTCCTTCGGCCTATCTACATCTTAGCTCAAAGAAAAACACTCAAGACAAATATCCGCAAGTGGACAGCCACGGCTCGTAACTGCATCTTCATACGAACTCGAAATATTTAGTCCTAGACCCCTACGGTACAGCAGTACTCCCTTGGCCACACCTAGCCCGTTATTACGACTTCCAACTTCAAACTGCGTCCAGGCAAGGTCATGAGCACGCTAGAACACCTGCCATCAAATTTCATGTGATTCCTGCATCTGTCATGCAAACTCACCAGCCAATCACCTCTCCCCGTTCCACCCTCCCACGCGCGATTCGGTTGCACCCTATTCGGCATGGCCCCCGAAGTCCGATAAGCTGATAGGCAAAACTCGAACCCAAGCTGACCTGAATGCTGCAAGTTTATTTCCATCTCGCCCGTCCCATTGGCCAAGGCTAATTTGTAGGGGTCCAGACTCGCTGCATTCCGGCTGAAATGCTGCATGTGGCTTGATTCCAAGGCTTCCATTCGGAATCTGGCAGCAGGGCCAGGCCAGGTGCACGGTCATTGTGCATGTCCTTATCGATAGATTCTACAATACGTTGCAGATCAAAACCGACGTCACTTCACACGAGCCGAGCATCACTTGGGCACCACTGAGATTATCATATTTTCTTCTACTCATTCTCTTCAACTCGCATCACTGCTCACTCCCCCATCACCGCTACTCCCTAATTCTATCTATCAATCAATACTCCTCAACCTCCGTCCCGTCCCACCCCATCCCACCCCATCCACGTCTACCATTTGCCTGCTCAACTTCCATCCAGCGAATTACGTGCAGGGAGATGGTATTATCAATCGCGACACACTAACAAGGAAAACGGCCAAGCCCGGGCCAGCTTCTAGAATGTACATAAAATAAATAAAGAGAAGAAAAAACAAAAGAGTATGAGTCCAATATGTCCAAACAGAGATATCGACGCCGAGTCACGCGGTGAGGTTTAGGTAACGGACACAAATCTTGAAGCTAAGTGTCCGGGATAACTAAAGGCGAGATTGCGATGCGCAGTGCTTTTGTAAAAGAAATTGAACCTTACGCCGCCGTCGGTGTAGTGTTCGTTACAAAGACGCGAACTTGCTCTTTGTCAGGCCGCCAGGAATATAAAAAGAAAAAATAGAGAGGATAGTGAGAGTGAGAGACAATTAAAGGCGGCATGCCGCTGAAAATACCGCGCCCAAAACAAATTCGAGGATATAAGCCGACCAATTCATCAAAAAAAATTCGCTCAAAAGACTTTGCGCCATGATCATGTCATTTGACTCATACCCGTGAGTTATCACCAAGGTTGAGCCAGCTCATGTCATTTGATGTTGACGCTGTGGCGAGCTGAGGCTGTCTGCTCACGCCGGATGCACTGGGAGCGTATGCGCTGCTTGGAGCACGATCAGCACCCCAGGCCTTTCCAGCATGCGTTGGGTCCCATGTCTCTTGAATACTCTCGGGGATTCCGCTGGAATAGCCCGACGATGTTGCTGACAACGCCGAAACAGCCGAGACTGGTCGCTCAATTGTTCCTGACATGCCTTCCTTCCAAGGGATGTTGGGGTAGGATGACACCACGGGGCTTCCAGTGTTGACTCTGCTCATTCCAGGCGGGGCCTCAAAGTTGAGGGGCGGGACGGTAGCTGAATCCTGTGTTTGCCTAACATTGCGAGTAGTCGTCGTCTGGGAGTAGTGAGAGCTTCGGTCGGATGCCAGGGTGTCTCTGTTTGCAGGCGCCGGTGCAAGCGCCGTTACAGGTGCCTGTCCGGGTGCCTGTGCAGATCCATATCCTAGGATTCCTAGAGCGCTTCCTCCTGACCAGTATTTGTTCCAGCCCGAGCTCCTTCGAGTGCCATCTTCTGCGAGCCCATCTTGTGGTCGTAGCTCGGTCGGCGAGGTGTCCAAAGTGTCGCCCTTTTCATCCTGAATCTGGAGAATGGGGGCTTGCTGGGGTTGGAGAATTGGCTTGCTGATGGTGCTCTTGAATTCATTGCTGAGCTTTCTTGGCTTGTGCTGGCCCACTCTGCCCATCAAGATAGCCATCGATGAGGTTGATTCTGAAGATGCAGTCTTCTGGTGGCCTCGGAGCTGCTTTTGCACATGTGGAGGGAGCGTGTTCTTCGTCGCAAATGTGTTCTGGGCAGCAAAAGCCGGAGCGCTCTTCTCATCACCGGAAGGGGTCTTGGGCTTTCCTGCCTCTGGATGAAGCAGTTGTCTTCTGCGGCAACGCAGGAGCAGAAGGATAAGACCAAGCAAAGCGAGGAATCCACCAATGGCGCCAAGAGTGATGCCAAGGATGGCATTGGAGCTAGGGCCAGAGTCGTCGCTCGAACTGCCAGTACCGGTCGGGAGGGCAGGAATAGACAAATCCGTCGGGACGAAATCAGAGGTCTGCGTAGCAGTAGCGGTAGTAGAAAACGGGAGCGTTGTCGAGCCGGTATGAGTAGTAGAGGTAGAGTGCGTGGTTGACTTGGTCCGTGAGCTAGAAGTCGTCTTGGTCTTCGACTGGGTAGTCGTTGACGAAACGTCTTGAATTCGCTGCTGCCCGTCACCCAATAGATCAGCAGCGTTGACCCAGCCGTTTTGGTCGACGTTGAAAATAGCGAGAGGGACCTGAGCATTGCCACCGGAGAAGACTACAGTGCCATCGTCAGATTGGGCAATTGCGTAGTTTGTTCGAGTATCCTTCGGAGCAAACGTTGAGTTGTAGTCGGGCCAGTTGCTCAATGTCAAGTCACGCTTCTCGGTGCTTCCGGAGACCTCATCAAGACCTCGTGCAGCGATGGGGGCTGAGTTAGCGAGAGGGTGGCCAGTGGCATCCTGTACAATGGTACGGCTGACGCCGTTGGGCGACTTGGATAGGTCAAAAGTGTAGAGGTTTTTGGATCCATCAGTCCCGGAAACCAGTGCCACATTCACCGCACCTCCGGCCTTGTTGATCGGTGGCGCAGTGCCTGCACCAGAATCTCTCCATCCAGCCGTCGGATTGAACCAGTAAATCTTGCCGTCCACGCCGTCGCCGCTTATCATGGCGGCATCGGCGTTGGACCAGCTCATGAGAAGGGGAGCAACAGCTGGTGCGGCGGAATTCGATTGGTACGAAAGAGCTTGGTACGGCTCAGAAGTTTGGATAGTAAACGTTTGTGTAGAGGGACCAGCGCTGCCATCTTGGCTACCGGCGTAAACCAAGATAACGTCGTCGGCCTGGATGTACGTGGATCCATGGTGCAAGCGATTTTGCGTGACGGGAACCGATGGCGTGACGGTGGTCCAGTTGCCTGTTGAGAATGTGTACTTTTGGAGCCCAGTATAATCAGGCGCATCCGATGTTCCTCCAACAATGAAGAGCGCAGCATCGGCTGCATTTACGGGGGTTGTTCCAACGCAGGTTCCTCCCGTCACTTTGACTCCCTGATCAAGCTTTGTCCATTCTGCACTGTCCTCCAAAGGCAGGGACAGAAATCCTTGAGGTGAGTAAGAATAAAGCGTGTTGCCATGAATGACAGAGCACGAGTTGTCCAAAGACGAGGGGGGTTTCGGTAACGACATTGCCGAGTTTGACAGACGAATCCGACGAAATTTCAAGGACGAGTTCGAGACGATATCAGGATTCTTTTTTGTTCGATGTAGGCGTCGTTTCCTAAGGTTGCATGGCGATGATTTGCGGTTTCAACGTAATGCTTCTCTAATTTTCTTTTCGAAAGGTTGGAGTTAGTTTAGCAACGAGGGCACAGCCAAGTCGTTGCAGGAAAGTTGTATGTGTGTGTGTGAGTTGTTGAATAGCTAGAGCCCGTGATTCGAAAAGAGTGTCAATCGGCGGGCAAGTAACTAAAAATGAATGGCTGCCGTTACAAGAGTAGCGACAAGGACGTATTACAATACGACAAAACAATAACGAATGTATCTAATAAGCAAGCGTGCGGAGGTGTTTTTGTGTTTGTTGTTTCAAAGAGTGAATGGCGACAAGTGGTGACAGTTTCGATCTAATAGTCTAATAGCGCAAATCGTGGCAGGGCTGTGAATCTTGAAGAGGTCGTCGAGAATGGTGCAGTATTCGTTCCAGCCGGTCAACGAGGAGTTGCGAGATGGGCAAGGCCGTGTATCAAAGAAGAACAGGACAGCAAGGTGAATTCAACAGCGAAAAGGCAATGCCTCGTTCCAGACGTGTCAACGACGATGATGGCGGAATCGGTAGCCGGAAGAGAAGAAAAAAGAGCTGCGGAAAGACTCGACTTTACAAACGCAAGCAAGGACGCAAGAAAGGGAGAAGGCGCAGCCAGCCAACAACAACAAGGGAAATCGACGGACGGTTGATGCTGCTGCTACGGCGTCTGCAAGGCAGGTGAAGGAGAAGGCGAAGGAAGGCAAAGGCAAACACGAAAAGAAGGAAAAAAGCCACCAAGCCACAGGTAGAGGGAAGACGGAGAGGCGAAAACGAGGAGGCGGAGGAGGAGAAGGACTAGAAACGGGTGCAAAGATTCTCTGGGCTGCGACACACCAGCCCCTGGTCGCCCATATGCGCATGTTAGCATCCCATCGTGCATGTATCTGTACCTGGATCCCCGGGCCTGGCTGGCGCAGCGCTGGAGGCACAGGTACCCGGCCGGCTCACTCGCATATTGGGACGGACGAACGAGCCTCCCCCCTGCCTGGGCCCTCAGCACCTTCCCTGCGTGCTACCCAGACGGAACCCGCTTCGAGACACGAGGATGGGCAGGAGGCGCTGTGGACGGTGCGAACCGGGGGAGGCGCATCGCACCTGCGTCTGCGTGTGGTTGTGTTTTGGGCAGTCTGTGCCTGTGCTGGTGCAGGGATCATCCTCGCGTCGTCCAATCAGGGGCCGCAGGCGGCGTTCCATTTGCGCAGCGCCGGGTAGCCCCAGGTTTCAGCGGACGTCATGGTACCTGAGTCTCCGCCGCGCGAGGCATTAATCGGAGGTACTGAGCGGCCCTACGATACCTAGAGGAGACCCCAACCCCCGGTCCTGCGCCAAGGCTCGTTCCTGAAGGTGACACCTTTTTTAGTGGAAAAGGGGTAGCCGCCAATCAAGCCACTTGCTTGCTGTGCTTGAAGCGCCTTGGCGCCTGCAGACCACCACTTTAGAACTCCATAATAATAGGTACGCTGCTGCTATTCTCGTGGGCAGGTACTCGTACATGCTGTAATACGGTGCCTGAGTCTTTTGGTATTACAGGCATCCCCATGGATATGGATGGGCGCTGGATTTCATTCGTGTCGTGTCGTACATACCGTGTCATGTCAGTACAGTGCTATATTCGCACCAGTATAGCGTCCTGCGCGCCCCCGTGGCCGACGTTTTGGATCTGTCAAGCTGGTGTCTAATAATGTGACCGTTTCGTCCACTAGCACCTGTGCGGTAGCCTGTCCGAATCCCCATATCATGCGAAAGCCGGGGGTTATTGACTGAGGCCTCGGTGAAGGAGCTGTGCTAGCAAGCAATCGGATTTCATCAATTGCATCCTCCCATCCTCCACCAAGTACATGTACTGTATGGAGTGCAGCAGACGTCAAGGTGATGCTTTCAGTCGCTGTCGTCCCTTGTCGTATCGGCATCGCAATGGTACGACTCGGGCAGCACGCGAAATGACATCAACAGCAGCTTTCGTCTGGTCTCGCTTGGACCCGATTAACCTGCATACCACCGCTCGCCGTGTTAGGGCTTCGCTCCCTATGCTAGCTGGAGCACTTGTGCTACAGTAATACTTGGTGCCACTACTATCACTTCGTACGAGTACTCGTACTTTGGCCTGCCCAGGGTGCCAACGAATTTCGTAATACCGTTGGCGCATGTCGGCTCGCCCAGACCTCGCGACGGCCTACCCGCACTTTACCAGAGACGCAGATGCTGGCATGAACTCGTACGAGTGCATTGAGGCGGGTGAATTCCAGCGCCTGGTGCAATTACAAGCCCTTGCGCAGCGTCGCATTTCATACTAATCCATGGCTTCGCAGCAAAGGGACCATTAGTAGTGTCAACAGTTGAGGCACTTGAACCCATCCACGGATCCTATTCAAGCTATTGCTGCACCATCACCAACCCGGATGAATCGCAAAGAAAAGCTTCCGAGACCGCACAGACCGCACCGACCAGATTCGAGGCCAAAACAAAACATGGTCAAAACAAAAACTCTCCGCGCCGTGAAGCTCTCTCTGTGCTGTACCTGTACTCGTATAGACTGAGCTTCGCCAGCTCCTCTCTCCCAGCGCCCTAGGCACGCAGCAAGATTGCAGTGTTGCCCTCTAGCGTCATCATTCTTGGTTCGGATCCATCTCTGTTCGACAGCGCCATGGGCATGGCATCGGTTCCTGGCCGGGGGAGACCCTTTGGCCCACGGTGATCGCTTGCAGTCCTCCATTCTTGTCCCTCAATCCCTTTAGCTCCATGGTGCATGATCCCCACTGGCTCAACTCAACGTGAAACGCACTACCAGGGGCTCTCCCTGCAACTGCATTGTCCAAAGCCCCTAACAGGACCCGGCCATCTACGGTCATCACTCCATCTGCATCGAACCCAGTCATGGGCTCGTCTCTCTCCGCGTCAATCACGTCTTGTTGGAGGAACAACTGACAAGCCGAGTGGAGAGGGGCGAATAAAGTGCAAGAAATGTACGAGAATGGAGTCGTGCTACCATCAGTGCTTACAAGTAGAGTACGGAGTAGGTATTGCAAGGCCGGTCGGCGGTCAATCTAGAAATAAGGTAGCGTCGGCCGAATCTAGTGAATTGAAGCATCTACGATCAGTTTGGGTACACTACATGGAGAAAATACCTACAGTAGGTAGGGAGAGATATAAGCTTGTTGCTGCAATGAGAGGTTTTGGTGCAAATGGTCCCTTTAGCTATACCAGAAGAGTCTAGTGGAGAGTACCTGCGGAGTCCAAGTCCACCGGATATTTAGATCCGTGGCAGTGTTTCCTTGCGTGGTATCAAAGCGAGGGCGAACTCATAGATGCTCAAGCAACTCCCTTTGAGAGAGGTTGGGATACGGCTTCAGTCAACTCCCAGCCACGAAACGACGAAGCCAATCCCAGTTTGCTGCAATTCTTTCGTTCATTCTGTTTTTGACTTCCAATTTCTCGATGTGGAAGTCTTTTATATGCATCAGCAATAAACGCGTAAATTTTTTCTTTTTGTTTTGTCATATAGGGTAGGCACTTGTGATGCTCACATGCCACCAAATATTCGACACCAACGCTATATCCCGCTGTCTTACAATGGAGAATTTGCTCATTAGAAGCGGAATTTTGTTCTTGGCATATGGGCTATGCTAACACAGGCACAAGCCTTACGTGTAATCCTTTCGTATTGGTCCCCATATTGCGTCTGATATCCACTGGGTACAGACAGGGCCATCACACAACGGGCACTTCTTCCATAGCCATATCCCAATCTCCCACAGCCAACATCCTGCCGAACATCCATATTCCACAATGATCCGTTCGTAAAACATATTTTCAAATATATGAATGCACGACCACACACTGAAGCGCCGCACAGGCAGAATAGTATCAAAATCAGTAGCACCTGCGACAGCCCCTGTTGGTGATCTTTGCACGTGGTCTTGGCACTGAGCCGTTGTATCCATACGATACGTCTTGCGTCACTCCCTCTGGGCCTCAATCTAACGGGCGGATAGGAGGTCTCGCGAGGACAAATTATTCCTTCTTTATTGGCTGATCCGCAGTGGACGCACGATTTCCTGCATTGCAGACATCGCGAGTGGCACATGGCAGGTTGTATTTCGTCATATCACCGAGACAACGCCTTCAGAGCACCTGGTTACGACAAGGCGATTTAGTTTCACTGAATGGTTACACACGCACAGGTTCTATTATGTGGTCTTCCAAATTCGTATATTCCCTCATCATCCAGCTCAATGCAGCGCTTTTTTTTGTCTGCAATTTCTTGCTTCTAGACTAGTTTCCTCATCTCTCCTCCCCTTTTGCCACGCATGTAATACACGAACACGGAACCCCTACTTCCCAGATACCGATCTCTATAAATAACCGACCATGTATAATACCGACACATAGTTCCATACAAGGATTGCCCCGTTTCTCCTGTCAATCCAACCTCTCTAATACCCCGATGTGGGTAGGTTTATTGCAATGGGAGCATTGCACAAAACAGCCCGTCTGCTAGACGGTTGGTGCGAATGCTTCCGGTGGTAGTTGTGCCTAGAATGATACGAGTGAGCTACTAGCCTCGAAGAAAAACAGAGTTAATAATGTGAAACATACCTTCTTCTCGTTGAAGATGACCAAGGCTCTGCCAAAGTCCCATTCGACTTGTGACAGGCACATTTCTGAGTACTGAGGCATCATGCCTGTTTGTTTTGACAGCTCGGCAATCATGGCCTGATGTTGGCTTGCCGCGTCCACGGGGGCTGGTGAAGGAGCGACAAATACGTTTGGAAGGGGGCTGTACGCTCGCAGAGACAGCATGTCGCTGACGACTCTGATCGGAGCGGTTCCGGATAGGCCTGGCCCGAGCACAAAAGTGCGAGAGAAGCTACGCTTGCCAGTAGTTCCTGATTTCTGGTCGTACTCTTCGAACTCGCCGTGAACGGCAAGGATTAGGCCATCGACACCCAGTTGGCTTTGACCTGTGGGGTCGGCCAAGCCTGGCAGCGGATGGCAATCCATAATGTATTTGCTTAGTTCTTCCTTCATGTTGGGGTGCTTGGTCACAGGGAGTTCCTTCCACAGGTCGTGGATGACCGCTTGCCCCTTGAATAGTCGTTGTGATCTGGCGTGGTGGCTGTTGATTTTCATCAAGTTGCGAGATGATTTGATGTAGGCTGCCCATGGCAGAGGGGGCGGTGCGTTTGGATCCCTGACGGAGACGGCGTCCACGGCCAGGGAAAATTGACTGCCAGCGTCGTATAGCCTGGATATAAGTCCTTGGCGATTGGTGTCGTATGCTGTGAAAAAATCGAGTAGGAATTGTTCGCCGATGCCGTTGACGTCCCGGAAGTCGGGACCGCTCTGCGGGATCGGTTTTGGTAGACGGGCAGCCTCTTGCTCAGCAATTTGCTGCGCAGTGCGAAGCTCAACCCCGTTAATGTTTTGGAGCTTGGGAAACCATTCGAGGAGGGTACTCTTATAATTGACATCTGTCCCCTCGATCGGATTCCCGGTCATGTAAATGGTCTCGAGCTCTTTAAACTTCCCCTTCCATCGTTGGAGTCCGTCCATGTTGCTGACTTGGTTGCCACTCATGTCCAGATTCTTTAGCTGTGGGAACGATACTGCCACGGACTCCACCTGGATAACATTGTCGATGCTGTTATTAGCGAGGCTGATGCTGTGAATCGCATCCTTCTTTTCCTGAGCCGTTTTGAAGAGACCATCGCAGATTGCCATGAGGCCCTTGAAGGTCTTGAGTGCCCTCTCTCGGTTTTCAAACATGCCAAGAGTGACCAGCTCAGGATCAGAGGCAAGGGCGTCGAGCTTGAGTAGCTTGTTTTCGCCCATATAGCGTTGACTGAGGATCGACTGAAGTTTTGCGCGTAGTTCTGCCGTCTCTGGTGACTCTGTCGCCTTGTTTGACGGCTCAAAGTCGCCATTAGACTCTACCACCTCCAGCTGAACGCCGGCAAATGTAAACGTGTTGAGCTTGAGAATTTCCTCCGCGTCCTCCTTGTTGGCCCCCACAAAAACGAATTCCCCAGCTCTGTGTGACTATGGCGGGTTAGCAACCAAGAAAAAGAAAAGAATATTCAACCTCAAGCGCTGGGGCGAAATAAAATTCGACGTCAAGGATCTCCCCGAAGATGTGTGACTTCCAGTCGCCAAAGAAGCAGCTGAGACGTCGGTTCAAGTTGGCACCCCTGCTTTTATCGTCAATGATTGGCTTACCTTTCGAATCGTAATGTGTCGTTTCCGTCCAGTTCCGAGAGAAGAGGCTTTCCTTTCCAAGAAGCTCAGCAGGTCGGAGAGCCCCCCATCTGAGTTGGACGCAGCCTTGCTTTGTTTGAGACCACGGACCCTTAGCCAAGTAAGCCCTTCGATTTGGCCACCTCGACCTCTGGTGGGCCTTGAAACTCGGGACGCCAAGTCAGAACCGCCTCCAAGTTGCTTCATTACGATTTGAGCAACCTTGGCAGCCCCCCTAGATGGCTGTGGACCTCCTCTTCCCGAGGGTCTGCCTCTGCCACCACTTGTTTCAGTCGCAGGACCTCTGTTTGGCCGCTTGGATGGGCCATCCATGTCGAGATCTCCATCGGTGTCGACTCTTGTCGGACCTCTTCGCTTCTGAATGCCGCCCCTAGAGCTTGATTTTGCGCCCAGGGGATTTCGGGCCTCTCGAGTCGACTGAGCTTTCCCGCGAGGAGCCATAGTCGTAAATGGTCCACGAAAACTTTGTAGTCTGGACGGTGTGGTATGAAAGTCGGCTGCGAAAGAGGGATGCTGAGCCCGCGCGGCGCTGCTGATGGTTCCTTCGTCGGGTCGACCCCGATGGGATTTGACCTTCCTTGCTAGCAGCTGCGACGCTGGCTTGGCTAAATGGGTTGATGCGCGGGATGTTTTTGTTAATTTGGTTCAGCGAAGAGGTGCGATAGCCTGGCGAAAGAGCGCAGGAGACTCAAGAAGCTCAGGCGAAGCCGCAGCGGGCTGTTGAGACTCTGTCGCGGCGGCTGATTCTCCCAGAAAGCGCGGGATGTGTTGAAAGAAGGTGGAAATTCTGGTCGCTAGGAGAGGACCCGGGCCCTGTGCTGTAGGGAGTCGTACGAGAAGACTCCGTAGATGCGCAGGCAGCGTTGTCGTGCAGCCTCGCCTTGGAAAAATGGTTGTAGAAGAAGAAAACAAGGCTTGGACTGGTGTATGTAGAGGATTTGATGTTTGTTTCGGGACCCGCTGAGAAAGTCAGTTAAGCTGCTAAGCCTGCGAGGTACTAGGCAGGCAGCCAGCCGGATTTTCTCCAGGCGTGCACTATTGCCTAATGAAGCCTAGTGGCTGCCTAGATTTGTTCCGAATGCCTTTGGATCTCACAGGAACGAGTGTGTATGTACCTTTGTTTGCAGAGGGATATGGGCAAGTGAAAGGTAGATCGAGAAACTATAAATAGATTCCGCAGTGATTGTTGTTCGTCTTTGAAAAATGCAAACAGCTTTGAGAAGTCTCTTTGAGTGAATGAAATGTGCTCAAAAGCCCTTTTCTATTTCTTTTGTGGCCAAGTTCGAGCAGGTCTCAAAGGAACTTTGCAAATGCCAAAGTACAGAGATACAAAGGCACCTCTCGACCAAGATATTCCGGCCGCTGCACTTTGCAAATCACAGTCCATTTAAGTCACGTGATGTGGTACCGTTTTCGCGTCCTGGTGGTCGTTTGGCGCGTCACATTGGCGACATGCTGCCTGAAATACTGCAGGATGAGTATCTTAGTATTTACGAGGCCAACATCACCATCGTCCGGAAATTACATCAGTTACACAACACCTACTAGGTATTAATGGCCTGAAGGATACTCCAGAGACATGAAACTGGAGACTTTTTAACCTCTCAGCGACCATATTGCATGGTACTACATGGCTTCTGGTCGCCATGGATTCCGACGATTTTGATGACGATATCGCCGATGAGGACATTCTGGCTGCCTTTGATCAAGTATCTTCATCTAATGGAGGGAAGCTTGTGTCTACATCTTCTTCGAGTGGCTCTAAGAATAACGCTGGTGACCTGAATAAGCAGCAATGGGCAGCACAGGAGCTGAATGATTTGCCTTCAGATGCCTTCTCTTCACCAGAGCCTGTGAGGCAGATTGCCAGGGGCCCAGCAAAGGCTGTGGCAACAACTCGCACTGGCTTCAGTCGTACAAATTCTGGAACTTTGCGACAAACCACGTTATGGGGTGGCCAAGCGGCGACGGAAGATGCTCCTCGGCCATCTCAGACTACGACGACCAGGGTCTATCGGGCTGATCTGCCGCCTGAACCTCCTAGCCCTCATCAGCTTGATAGAGAGGCATTGAAGACTTGGGTTTATCCAACAAATCTGGGGCCAACTCGAGACTATCAGTTCAGCATTGTCAGAAACAGCCTGTTCAACAATACGCTGGTAGCGTTGCCGACTGGTCTGGGAAAGACGTTTATTGCTGCTACAGTGATGCTCAACTTTTACCGCTGGACGAAGACAGCAAAAATTGTCTTTGTAGCGCCGACAAAGCCACTTGTAACGCAGCAGATAGATGCTTGTTATAGCATTGCGGGGATACCTCGATCAGAGACCACACTCCTTACCGGTGACATTGCTCCTGCTCTGCGGAGCGATGAGTGGGAGAAGAGACGAGTCTTCTTTATGACGCCACAAACGCTCCTGAATGATCTCTCCCATGGGTATGCAGACCCAAAGAGTATTGGTCTCATGGTCATTGACGAAGCGCATCGCGCCGTGGGCGAATATGCGTATGCCAAAGCTACCAAACTCATTCGTCGATTTTCCAACAGTTTCCGGGTCCTGGCTCTGACGGCTACACCGGGCTCGAAAGTTGAGACAGTTCAAGAAGTCATTGACAATCTGGGGATTTCTCACTGCGAAATCCGAACCGAAGAGTCTCTTGACATTCGGCAGTATGTGCACGATCGAAACATAGATCAGATAGTCCTTGACCCTTCGGACGAGATGAATCTCATAGGCGAGCTCTTTACCGAGGCTCTCAAGCCTTTGACAGAGAAACTCAGCTCCCAAAATATATGGTATGGGCGGAATCCGATGGCTCTGACAACATACGGTTTGATACAGGCACAGAAGGAGTGGTTTGCCACGCGTGGGAATCGCGCGAACCAAGGCGTCCAGTTCATGATGCGGGCAATATTCAGCGTGCTGACGAGTCTTGCTCATTCGATCAAATTATTGCAGTATCATGGTATCAAACCTTTCTACGATAACATGGTCGACTTTCGCAGTGAACAAGAAGATAAAGGCGAAAAGGGATCCAAGTACAGACGCCAAATCATCGATAGTGCCAGTTTTCAAGAAATGATGGATAAAATTGCTGGGTGGCTTAAGCTCGACGGCTTTGTGGGACACCCAAAGCTCACAGCCTTGGCTGATTGCGTCTTGAATCATTTCATGGATAACGGGGAGGGGACTCGAGTGATAGTGTTCAGCGAGTATCGTGATTCCGCTGAAGAGATTGTGCGCATGTTCAATACCCATCGACCACTCATCAAAGCTACCGTCTTTGTTGGGCAAGCAGATGGCAAGCGCGGCGAGGGCATGAAGCAGAAGCAGCAAATAGACACGATCGAAAAGTTCAAGACTGGCGCCTACAACGTCCTCGTTGCCACGTCCATTGGAGAAGAAGGGTTGGACATTGGCCAGGTTGACCTTATCGTCTGCTATGACTCTTCAGCATCCCCAATTCGCATGCTGCAGCGCATGGGCAGAACGGGAAGAAAGCGAGCAGGTAACATTGCGCTGCTCCTGATGAGGGGAAAAGAGGAGGAACAGTTTGCCAAGTCGAAGGACAACTACGAAAAGATGCAAAAGCTCATCTGCGAAGGAAGCCGGTTCAACTTTCGGTTTGATCTCTCCACCCGGATTGTACCCCGAGACATACGGCCCGAAGTGGACATGCGGCATGTTGAGATTCCAGTTGAGAATACACAAGACAAGTCGTTACCAGAACCCAAGAAACGACAGGCTCCCAAGGGTAAAAAGAAACCACCCAAGAAATTCCACATGCCGGATGGAGTCCAGACTGGGTTTCAAAAAGTCAGTGATTTTATGAAAGTCTCGACAAACCCGGGAGAGCGTGTGTCCAAGTCAAGTTCAAAGCCAAAGCGAAACCCCGAACTAGATGATCTGACAACAATTCCCGAATTGGAACGTGTTGTTCTTGGCTCGGATGAGCTTTACGAGCTCGAGCGAACTTACCGGAATCTACCATTTAACCGTAACGTGACTGATGAAGCTGATCTGCCGAGTATGGAAGCTCATCCAATGCTGCAACGACAGCTACGCCCGACTGCCTTCGTCCCTCATGGGGACTATACAAAACGCTGCGTCAAGCTGCTGCAAAAGCTGGGGGATGCTGATAGCCTCGTGACGCCCTTCCGAGACGTGGACACGAGCGATTATCTTGAAATTCCAGTAAAGCCATTTGTGTATTCTGATACTGGCGAGACAGATGCGAGCGATGATGAAGCTGCAGCAGACGGCAAAAAGCGACAGGCCATTGAAGTCGAATCAGATGATGACTCCTTAGTATTTGAGGTCCAGCAGCCCAAGAGGAGAAAGGTCTCTACCGAAAAGACTCAACCCAAAAAGACTCAACCCAAAAAGACTCAACCCAAAAAGACTCAACCCAAAAAGATTCAACCCAAAAAGACTCAGCCCAAAAAGAACCCCCAGTCTGCTGCTCGGCATGTGCTGGACTCAGGAGACGAAGATTTGTTTGACTCCGATCTTGAGATAGACATTGAAGAGGAAGAGGAAGAGCCCGGGCTGCCGCCTCGACTCAGCGAAGCCAAAAGACAAAAAAGGCTGAATGCCAAGTCAAAAGGAAAGACTTCACGGAAAGCTGCCATTGGCAGTGATGAGATTGGAGATGATTGTGAAAGGGATAGCGATCTGCTTGACGAGAGCGACTCGGATGACGGAGCCGACTTGGTAGATTTCGTCGTTGGAGACGACCAAGCAACATCCAGCATGTTTGATTCCGAAGCGACGTCTCCTATAAAGCCTTACGAACGGACGCCGCGGGCAGGGGCAAGCAAGCCCTATTTTGTGCCAACTCAATTTACGGCAACCCAAGAAAGCGATGGAGTTCCAGACTTGCATGCGCTTGCTGGCCCGTCCAGGATGCAACGACGGGCAAGAGAAACGTCTGAAGATGCGGCACCACCTAACAGGAGGCGACGCACAAGACCTGCGTTGCTGGACAGTGACGATAGTGATGTTTAATGTTAGCTACAAAGGGGTCACGGGCGTTAAGGCAAGGCTAGCGATGAAATGGCAGAAGTGTTCTGAAATGAAAGCATGGTATTGTATTGTATCATATACATATTACGGGAGCTATTTGCGTGGAGGAAACTACACAAAGATGATGAATTGATGACCGAATATGATTACCGGACGGCTATGTCCTCTCGAAGATCGCCTTGCCGTAGTCGATCTGTCTGATATAACTATGAAGAGCGAGTTAGCACTCGTTCTGAGTAAAACATGTATTGCAAAACGTATGCAAAAAATCACAACAAGTCTTCAACTCTTTTTTCAGAAACCCAGTTATAAGCACTACGACCCCCACCGCCGCCAGCACGACCGCCGCGGAACGTCCAATTGCGCATATGACGATGCAAACTGGACGCGGAATCCCACGACGGCCCTGCTGGAAGCGACCAAAGGACCAACAGACACAAGCCTCCCAGGGGGGAAACTTGCACCGGCCAATCGGAGGCAGTCTCAGACGGCTCTTCCTAAAAGAATATGGGTGCAAGGTTGTTCATCATATAAAAGTGAGGAGAAGGAGATGTTGTTTTGTTTTGCGTGATGTCGGCGCGTGAGGAAATGCGGTTGGAGAAGAGTGAAGAAACGTACGTTTATTTTTTACAGCTGTGAGATTGGCTGTTTGTTATATGGAAATAAAGAAAGAGAAAGGGCAAAAGAAATAAAAGAAGGAAAATAGAGAAGGAAAAGAGTGAATCAAGCCATCAAAAAGGTTTCCATAGACAAACCTCAAATCCAAACTTGAGCTTGATATATGCAAGAGAGAGTTTTTAAGAGAGAAAAGAAAAATTGCAGCTGTGGCACCGCAAAGCTGTTTGCCCAGGCACGTGAATCACCCGCATTAAGTGGGGACCTCAGAGCTGTTTGGCGCTCCACTAAAGTGACTTTCAACTTGTTCCCATTCACTGCCGGAAGAAGGGCTCCATAATTCTCTACAGTAATTCCAGGCCAGACGGGGAAGCAGCGATTCGCAGTACTAGCTACTGCCTAACGTTCAAATGGCTATTTGCTAACAAACTAATAGCTCCCGTCGTTGCTTCCCAAAGAGCATGACGTGACGTCCAACCAGTGTCACTGCCTTATCTGCACCCAGCTTGTTCAATAAGGCAGGCACGGCGTTATCTTTTTGCGACCACCCGATTTTCCTCTTTCTGGCGCCTCTTTTAACTCAATTCTCTTCCGAAACTCTGAATAGCTCCCACTTTTTGCTCTCTCACAAGACACACTTTGATCGCAACAGCACATACACCAACACAGCACGCAATTCAATCAATCACCATGGCAAAGGGGATCTCGGTCCTCAAATTCGTGGGCACCGTGTCCCTCGGGCTGTTGACGGCAAGTTTCTTCATCATTTCCTAGCTGTTTTTCATGTGCTCTGTTCTGTAGCAAGACGGCGAAAAAAGCCCGGCTGCCCCTCCCCTCCTCGAGTCGCATGTTCGGCTGCATCGCATTCAGCCCCCCGGCAGCTCAAAGCGACAGCTTCAACTCTGCGGAATTCGGAGGATGGGGAACGGTAGCGGGCAAAGAAACAATCGCATTTGCTATGAGATCACTCGTAGCTTTCGCTGTGGTTCGTGCCAAAAGAATTTCGTTGCTGACTTTCTCGGGCATCGTAGGGCGTCTCGTATACCGTCTCCGCCGTCACTCTCCCAACTCTCCTCCAGCTCCCTTCCTCGTCTTCCGCCGCTCACGCCTTGACCTCACTGCAATCTTCGCTGCGTCTCCCCGTTCTCGCTCTTTCGTCCCTGGCCGCTGCCCCGCTCTTCCTGTCGTTCGTCTGCTCCCCGCGCTATGCTCGCCACCCGTACCTGTTCTATACGTCCATTCTGGCTGTGCTGTCGGTTGTAGTGCCCGGATACCTTCCCCAACCGGCTGCAACAGCTTCGAAGTCTCCTAGCGCACGCAAGGCCACCTCATCTAGAGCCCGGATGGAAGCGAGCTATGAGGTCTTGGGCGATTCGCACAGTGAGGGAGACCTGCCCAGCGAGTCTGAGCTGGAGGATGTCAATGGCGAGGAAGTCAGAGCCAATGTTGAGGGTGCTGCGAGGGCATATCTCGTCAAGACTGGCTTTGCCGCCGCCGCCTTTGTGCTGTCTGTGGTTGGACTTTGGGGCGATGGTGCTCCCCGAACTGTCCGTTACTATTAGGTCGTGAGCTGGCTCGTGTAACCTTGTAAGATGATCTGGGCTGCGGATCCGATTGGCCGGCTTTGTCAGTGGGCTAAATTGGAAATATGTAACATGTTGGAAAGTATTCCTTGCGTGGAGAGCGAGGTTGGTTTCACCACTCTCTCGTCAAGTTTGTCATGCGAAAACGAAAAGAAATCACATTGTTCAAATATCTCAATATCAATATATAGTAGTTCATGCTTTTACAATCTCACTGTGTATTCAATCTTCATGTTCATCGTTGTTTCATTCTAGGTAGGTCCTCATATATAGCTAAATCTATATTGTCAAGTGGAGGTCAGAAAAAGCAAGACCGCAGAATGAATAAGTGCATATATTTAGCAATATGAGTGCCCAATCAAGTCAACAGTAAATGCTGGACAAATACAGTTATAGTAGCAAATAATAAAAATATATAACTATACTAGCAGCTACTAGAGAAAACTAGATGTAGTAGCAGTTGATAGAGAAAGATAGATATAGTAGCAGTTACTAGAGAAAATATAACTATAGTAGCAGATACTTGAAGAACAGACGTAGTAGATAAAGCCGAGGATCTAATCATCCCAGTTGAGGTGTGGTTTAAGTCGTCTTCCCATGGGAAGGGGGTTCTGGAGACCTTAGTTTTCTTTGGCTGTTGATTGTTGTCTGTTTTGTTTTTGCGCTTGCTTTGGGAAGGTGTGGTGTCTAATTCGTCTGGCCATTCTGCAGTGAAGACTGGCGCCCATGTCGTCTCCTTTGATTTCAGGATCTCTGGGGTGTTTGATGGGACGACGCCGCTGGGACCGGATGTGTCCAGGTCGGGGTACTTCCTTATCACACGTTTGTACCAGCTCTGCCTGCTAGTACATATCTGTGGTCCGAATATAATGCGTAGGAACCAGAGGTCAACCCAGTTTGCCGCGTCGCCGCCCTCCTTGGCAGCGTTTTTGGCGATCCTGTTTGACGGGAAGATGTACGTCGAGGGGCCTATGGCGTATGTCATCGTTTTTGCCCGTTTGTGAAATTCTCGTCGCCTGTCCGATCTCCATACTGTTGCTTGTTCTAGGTATGTGTTCTTTAGGTATCTTGCCAGTGTCGACGTAACATGGTTTGGCTCTCTTTCTTCTTCACACGCGTGCTTGCGATCGAGGCATTCCAGGCTTGATTGTTCCCACACGCACTGAGCTCTCAGCTGCCGATCTTTCGCGTATCTTTCCCGGATGGTCGACTGTAGAATTGGTATCCCAGCCAGACGCATAGATCAACGCGTGGATGTTCGAAATATTCTTATTCATCGTTGTTTCAATCTACTCATATATAGCTAAATCTAAACTCTAAAGAGCAGGCTTACAATCATTTGCACAGTCCATCATGATACGACTTGCACTCGTCACACCTTTCAAGACCAAAATCTTTGCCGACAAAGCTGTTGAACCTCCAAGCCCTACCCAATTTCGAAGACAGCTGCTGGGCTGCGAAATCCCTCGTGTCCTTCTCTTCCGCATCGTCCTTAGGCTCCTCATCATCGTCTTCTGCGCGAGCCTGGATGGAGAAGTATCGCGAGGCGGTGTGCTTCTCCCCGAGTCTCTTGGCGACGTCATTAGCTTCGTTGAGGCTGACGAGGCGGCGCTTGCCGGGGTTGTTGTCCATGCAGGTTTTGCAGAAGTCCCAGATGACGGTGTTGCGAGCCGTATCAGGGAGCGTCTCCTGGCTCGGGGCGAGTCCGACCAGGCCGATGATGGCGGCGACCTGGGCGGGCTGGTACTGGCCGCTGAGGCCGAGCTCGACGACCTTCTCTCGAAGCTGTTCATCGCTCAGGCCCTCAATGGTCGAGCACTTGATAAAAGTGCTGGCGGCCTGGGTCGGCCAGGTGTCGAGCTTGTCGGTTCGCGTACTTTGTAGTTTGGTCTTTTGGGCGAACTGGTCGGCCGTGACCTTGTCCTGTGCCACCTCGGCAGGTGTGCGGCCGACGGCGTTCTCTCTATACAGGAGCTGAGGCTTGAAGTCAATGAGGATCTTGACGATGGAGACCATTCTCTGCATGATGGCAGTGTGGAGACAGGTGTCACCAGCGCCGTTGAGCATGTCCAGCTCCTCACCCTTGGAATATTCCAACATGAGCTTCAGCATGTCCACAACATCCTCAGTTCTAGAATAGGGCGACGACGGCTGGTGATGGTAGTAGTATCTCCTGCGCCTTGATGTTACGGCGTAATCATCGTTAACCACACCAGAAGCTTGAGAGATCCAAGCATGTAGCGGCGTCAGACCATTCGCCTGCAGGCTTTTACGCTCCGTGAACAAGTGACTTCGAAGACCGGGATCGATCATGTCGAGAAGGCGACGAAGACTAGCTGCCTTTGGATTGCCGGCTACGGCCGCATGCAAGATGTTCTCTCCCATATGGTTGCGGGTAGCTTGGTCGGCGTTTGCGCCGATTAATAGCTTGGCAAAATGGACGTAGCCGAGACGACAGGCAATGAACAGAGGCGTATCGCCGTTGGATGTCTTCTTTTCAAGCGACTCCGGGTAAGACTCGATTAAATACTTGACCAACTCGATGGAGTTCTTGGATGGTGCTGCCAAGATGGCCGTATGCAGCACGAAATCATCTAGTGAAACCCTTCTGTTAGCATACATGCCGTGTCTAATGATTCTCTTATACGAAGAAGAAAACATACTGTCTGCGCCAAGCCACTTGGATATGACCCGGTCAAAGCCTACTGGGCTTTGGATGAGATGTTTGAGCCGGGGATCCTCAGCGGCGGCCTTGGACTTGGCAAACTCGCTATATAGACGATGAGGCTTATCGCTCAAGAAGAATTCGACTGCGTCAATGCGACCACCGAGTGCCGCATGGAGAAGAGGCGGCGTTTGAAGGCCAGTGGTCCTGACGACCATGTTTCGCCCGGCCTGTGCCCAATCCTTTCTATAATAATGTTAGTCACCCTATGCTCATCAATCTTGGACGGAATCTTCATACCTCTTCTTTCCATAAACCGTCAATCCTTGGTAGAAGCGGGGCTTTTGCTTCAACTCGGCGCCGCTCTTCTTGACGAGATGGTCCAAAGGAATCCCTGCACCGGTTCGCTTGATAAGAAGGCTGAGAGCTTCCGTGTTCCCGCTTTGCACTGCTGAAAGGAAGTCATTGGATTCCAGGTTGAACCTCTTGACAGACTCGTCTTCGTCACCAGTCGTCTCCGTCTGCTCGTACTCGCTCACCAGTCCTAGAAGGACTTTCAGACCAGCCGTGTCCTCATCGTTGATGGCATGTACAAAGAGGCTTTGGGTGGCGCCAAATTGAATCGATCCGTCTTTCTTCTTGACAATACCTGGTGCATGGGCTCGGATTACATCGATGGGCCTAGTGTGAGATTTGACCTGCATAGAGACTTTGCCAATATCATCAATAGTGAAGGCTTGGTCAATCGTCTCTGAGACAATTCGAAGCTCATTGTCCGAATCCCCCTCGTCGTCTTCCTCTTCTTCATCCTCATCGTCTTCATCTCGGGACTGCATCTTGTAGCGGACTTTTTCCTTTTCGGGTGCCGACCACTGGGCCCTAATAATCTCCAGGATGGCCTTAGCAGTGTGATAGTGGCCACGAAGGTAGGCAATGGAGAATGGAGAGTTACGGCTGTCATCAAAAATAGCCATATTAAGCGGTGCATGCTCATTGTTAGGGCCCCAAGCTTGGAGCGTTAGGGATTTGATTGTCCCGATATCTCCAGTCCAGGCTGCCTGCATCCTAAGCCCAAGTGTTAGTTTTATGCCAAAAGTACAGAATAAGTGGATTCGTGGGCTTACAATTGAATATATCCATCCTTCTTCCCCTCGGTCATGTCGTTGTCTCCATTGAACAGGAAGTTATACTCAAACGCTGTAACCTTTGGGGGTTCGGGAGGGGTGTAGGTGTAGTTGTGGCGGTTCTCCATCTTGATGTCTGGGTAGAGTTCACTGAATACCAGCGCGCCTTTGGCAATAAGGATGCTCTCAAGCTCAACGAGATCAGAAATGGACTCCTCGATGGCCTTTGCTTTTTCAGCATTTCCTCTGCGTTCAGCCACTCTCCGCACATCCTTCTCGTAATTGTCTTTTTCGGTTTGGTATCTATCTTGAGCCGATTTGACCTTGAAAGCAACTAGCCAATGTTGATAGGTACCAGGCTCAAATTTTTCCAAGTAAGAGTCGATACCTGGCTGTTTCTCAGGCTCTCTCAACGCAGTCTTTTCTCCAGTGTATTCGCGCAATTTCGTTATAAGATGCTTGACCATGTCCAATGCGGTGGCTCCCTTAGTCCAATTGCGCTGAGAATCATTCGCTAACGCGTACTGAGTCTCACGAGTGACCGAATTGGGATTTGCTCCCTTTTCCAAGAGCTGGATCACCAAGTCGGTGTTGCCTGACCGAATCGCAGCGATCAAAGGCTGCTCTATCGATTCCTCGTATCTCTTCTTTGTTTGTTCTAGGTTTCCGAGATTGCTGGTCTGCGAGGGAGCTACCTTTGCTGACTTTAGCCAGGCATCAAAGTCGATCTCGACGGAGGCTCCTGCGTTCAGAACCTTGAGGACGAGAATAGGATCGCCTTTTTCGAGAGCAGACTGAAGTGGTGATATAATGTCAGGTCTCCACATGTAGCCAGAAAAGAACAAATGGTTGATGGCCGCCTGAACACCCCTTGGGTCGTTGTCGATGAGTGTTTCAACCATGTCTACATTGCCGCTGTCGACATAGCGATGGAAGACGGTGCATCCATCAGCATCTGCCTGGGAACATGTGGCACCCAGCTTGAGAAGCAACTGCGCCATAGACCTGGCCTTCTCTGACGGCAGCGACAATGCAAGTGTCATGGTTAGAATAGCGCCAGCCAAATTCGAGTGCATGTTGGTAGACAGGAATTTGACTGGAAGGATAGAGTCGGCACCGTACTAATTTGCATTAGAAACAATAATAACAAAGCATGATGCATAGGGTATAGGAAAGTTCTCATGAGACTCACATCGCAAAGAGCCTTTACAGCATCTTCATGTCCTCCAGCAATAGCGAGATGGAGGGGAGAGCATGGGATATCCCACGCAAGGACGTTAATCTGGTAGAAGTCTGGTCCGTCCTCGGGTTCTTCGAGCGCGGATTCCTCCTTGTCCTCCTTGTTCTTTTCCACCTTGACAAAGGATCCAGTGACGATAGAGTGCACCTCTGTCTCTGTTTCGGCGTTATCCACAAGCTCAACATCCGAGTCTTCCTCTGCATTCTCGGCGTCCTCAGATGACTTCTGAGCGTCTTCTTTGTTCTCGGACCCTTGAGCTCTGGTGGCTTTGCGCTTCCTGTCTTTCCTGTCTTCTTCAGCTTCTTCGTTCTCGTCACTCTTGTCCATCAAAATTTTGATGATCTCAGCATGACCTCTGGCGGCGGCAAGATGCAGAGCTGTTTTGCCGTCTGCAAGACGAGCGGTTAGGCGAGCGCCGTGATCAACTAGATGGCGGACAACTTCGGGAGAAGAAACCATGGCCGCGAGATGAAGCGGGGCCCGTCCGGTATAGTCTCTCTGATTCGGATCCGCGCCTTCTTGAGAGAGCCAATTCAAGACGTCTTCAGCATCGTTTTCAGCAATTGATTGGAACAGTCTAGCAGTGTTGCCGATGTAAGCCATGTCAGTCCAGTCTTGCTCCGTCAGAGGATTAAACGATCCGATCTGCTGCCTGCCGGGGTCGTCAATGAGGAAAGTGACCTTGCCAGAAATGTAAATCTCTGCCTCCTTCTCGGCGGCTTCGATTTCTTCTGGAGTCACCGGTTTAGGGCAGCTACCACAGCAATCTTCAATCACATCCTCCACCCGTCCAAAGAATGCAGGGTGGCGATGCAAATACACTTCACGCTCTTTTGGCTGATTCCATTCAGCATTGAGAAGCAGATCTCTAGTGTAGCACAGCTTCTCGATTCGCTTTGCGTTGAATTTCTCGCCATAAGGAACAGTAAAGGTGTGGTAGTTGCTAATGTCTTCCTCCGAGAGCCAATCGGCAACCTCGTCTTCGTGGTAGGACTTGAGGTTTCCTTGGAGGTGGAAGTGACTGCGTTGTAGCGCGGGCCTGCCACGCTCTTGACGCCTCTTGTTGAGGTAGGCATCGCGAGCATGCGTGGTTGGAAGTCGTTCCAAGACGAGCAGACGGGCAAGTCCCAATGTTCGCTGGAAGCTTCTCTCAAAGATTGTCGGGTCAACGCGTGATCTGTCAAGCTCAGGCCAGTAGACTTCGAAATTCCGGTGAGAATACTTGGACAAACGGTTCTCATAAGAGGGACTGCGTCTGGTGAGATCCACGTGGTTAATCTGAGTAATAATGCTGCCGAGAGTTCTGGGAGCCACGTAAACCTGCTTGCCATTGTACGCGGCGCCAGCGGCATCAATATCGAAACCGGTCAAGATTTCGCTGATCGATTTGTAGACACGGAGAACGACCTGTGAGAAGCCAATTGAATGAGAATACTGACCGGATCCGCATGTGGAGGGGGGGTTTGCTTACCTGCACATGTCGAACAGGATATTGGCTGGCAATGGTGATGGCGTATTTCGTGCGAACAACAGTGACTTCGCTCAAGATGGAATCACGAATGGACTGCTCAATCTGCTTAATCTTCTCAATGGTCTCTTCGTGGGTGAGACCGTATAAGAAGAGGTCAACATCGGATGCAGGGCAAAACTTCTCATGGTAATACTCGCGAAGCTTCCTCTTGTTCGTATTAAACTCTTTGGGAACTGGTAGCAGCGTGTTGACGACGGAGGAGCCAGCTGCCACAACGTTGTTCCAGTCGAGTTCAGCGAGAGAAGACTCTGAGAATATGTTAAAGTTCTTTTGAAACTCGGTCAGGTCGGCAACGGTTGCTGGTGATCCGTGGGGACGACGCTTGTCATCCGGCAAAGCCATAATGTACTTGGACTTTTCCTCCTCCGACTCAGAGGCTAGGTCTCGGGCACGGACAGTGATGTCCTTGGTGTCATCAGTGAAGAGAGGCACAACATTGAGGTAAGGATCATCGAGGATGGGGTTTTGTCGATCTTGTGCGAAAACAGAGCGCAAGTGAGCTTCAAACTTGCGATACGGCTCCATGATTTCCACCATGGGCTTGTCTGGGTTCTGAGCAATGTACTTTACCAGGTCCGCCTGGGACGCAGGTAGCTTGGGGAAGTCTCCGAGAGCCATTCTTGCTGGCGAGTCTGACTCAAATGAAGGCTTCGTAGAGTAGGACGCAGAAAGAAATCTTGCACGGTGAGGCAATTGAATGTTTCGAAGACGAAGAGCAGACGATAGAAGAAAAGGAGAACAACGAGGCACAGCACGACGAATTGGGTTCAATTGAGAGAAGAAGAAGAGATTCGTGATTGTGTGAACTGCCTTGGAATTGGGCCTAGAAAACGAACGGGAGCATCTGCGTGCTTTATACATGTCTCGATCGTCGGGAGCTAGAGCAAGCACAGCAACTATTTCCATGTCATCACGAAGACGGGTTCGACGCTTCGTAGCACTAAGACCGTGGAACTGCCACTAACGTTCCCCAATTGCAGTAGCATCTTGGCGGTCAAACGTGGCGTTTGGAGCTGAAAGAGGACGGATGCCGACGCGAAACGCGTTGATCCTGGTGTGCTGCCTAAAGCAGCCGGGATGATGCATCGCGAAAACTCGTGACCGGCGCCAGGATCAAAAGACAAACGAAGCCATCGCCAAAGAAAGGCCCGCTGATGCCTGGTTGAAGCTTGGCTTGGATCTCATCGAGCGGCCGGCCCCACTATGGCAGCCTGATCGGAGCGGAGAATTCTCAGTTCCGGACAGCTTGAATTGCCAGAACAGGCAGAAAAGCGGTGGGTCTGATGGGACAGGGAGCTGATTTGCCGAATTACACCACCAGTTCCTCTTAATGAGATGATGCGAAGCTCGAAACAATACACCCGAAAAGCTCATTGATAGGGGCAGAAAACATAGAAATTTGTGAATCTGCATGTACTCGTGCACATCTTTGGCATTGACAGCAGGATTTTTGCAATTGATCACAGGGGCTGTCTCTGACCGCTTCAAATCGGTTAAACAGGCAACCGAGAAGATCTCAAACACCCACGAGTTAAAACCATACGCCCACCAAGAGAGTAGCTGCTATATCTACATTTCCCTAATAACTACTACCATATCTGTATTTCTCTAGTAACTGCTAATATATCTATATTTCCCTAATAACTACTACTATATTTATATTTTTAGTAACTGCTACTATATTTATATAATACAATTTAGATGCTGGATAAATAGGCGTTCCACTATAAAAGCACTACATTATAAGTTGATTAGGTGCTTGTATTATTAAATGTATGTATTTATTTATTTTGCAGTCTCGCTTTTTCCGACCTTCGCTTGACTGGATCCACTGATACGCAGCTGCGTATTCTCAACTCGCGAAGGAGTGGTCAACAGGCACCTTGTAATTCGTATATCAAATACTATGGAACAGAGGCTGCCAATCACCTCTGTTGAACGTAGAAGCGGACAATCCAGCCGTCAAAAGAATGCCAGCTGTCCCATCGACCGTTGCTATACCCACGCTCATCACCAGACGTCCACGTAAAAGATCCAGAATACGCTGGGCCATCCCGGTAGCTGTAATAAGCAGTGCAGAAAATCCCTGGGCCTGGGGCGCCACCCATATGAATATAGGACACATCCCCTTGCCCAAGAGAGTCTGCTACCCTGTCTGACTCAAACCATCCATGTTTGACATCCCATCCTCCGTCATTATAAAGACGGCTTGAGTCTAGGTTGTGGATTTCAACCCACAACTCGTAGTAGCCAGCAGCCATGGAGGTAATTTTAGACTCCTGATGGGATTTCTGCCTCAGAGCACTTATCTTGGCTCGCAGTTCTTTTGCAGTCTCGTGATCCTCGTCTTGAATTGCCTTATGGAGAGCAGTAGCAAGTTCTTTAAGCTCAGCATTAATCTGCTTTTGAGACTCGGGCATATCTTCCGGATCTATAAATGTCGTTAAATCTCTTGCAAATGACTTCATAACGCCGAAAATATATGTGTGTGCTTAGATCTTGTGACATACCGTCTTTTGGCGGTACAGGTATGTTATTGCCACCGGAACCAATGAAGCCGCCTGTTTTGGCATCCTCTGGAGCATTCTCGAACAAATGCTTCAGTTGAGCCTTGAGTTCTGTTGCCAGTTCAGTGTTTCCAGCTTTGATTGCGGCCTCGGCGGCCTCAGCGGTCTTGTGTATCTCATCAAGGTGCGACTGGATATGTTCTGGCACTTGTGGCCTCTCTAAACGTTGTTAGGACATGGCTATCATGATAGGGACTAGGGATATCGATAAGTACCGTTCTGCTGAGCAACAGGCATCTTGTAATGTCCCTTTTCTCTTTTTTTTTCGTTCCGCAAATGATTAGCAAAATGAGCTCGACCTAGGTTGTGCAAAAAATGTTGTTTAAGTTATAATATTAAAAGGGATCCCTATGTCTTTAAATATTGTCGCATGGTAATGTATACCAATGTCTTCGAATGGCGTTTACCCAATCATATCTCAATGAAGCTTTCATTTTCTTTTTAGCGCACATGTTGTGGCCAGCTGAAATGACAAAATCTCGCGCTTGAGATCTCAACTTGTGTAAGCGCAGTGGCTCAACAGCGCTGAAAATGAGATAGACCGCTGACGTGGCACCATAAACTACTTGGAAGCCGTATCCAGAGAAATCTTGCGGGGTATTAGCGTGCCTTAAGCAGGATTTCCATTCCACCACGGCTCAGTCAGTGAAAAACAGGAAAACTAGAGTGGTGAGTGGCATCTCCAGCGGGATAAGATCAACCCCCAATTTGGAAGGGGGAGGATTCGATTCTTAATTATTATGCGTTAGTCAATGCATAGAGCATTGCCAGGAGCTATTTTGACAAGCCTTGTGATCCATTGGTAGCTAGTAGAAGGTAGCTTGAGTTACCTGCCGTTAGTATCTCCATTATTCTAAAGATATAGGTGTAATTAAATGCTTTACTGTATACATAATGGGCTGGCTCGTACACCTTAATATCGTAAGTGTTATTGTTATCTGAAGGTGGGTTCGCCAAGTACCTTTCTTGCGCATGGCCTAACCGGGAAGAAGCCAAAAGTATGGACATGTAGAAAGATTTGACGCGAATGTTACCAAACTTGAGTACGTATCGTGGGAGATGAATGAATAAGTGTAAGTTAATAAAAGTTCTTTACCATTACCGCGTGCATCATCGCCGCTTTTTATCTAATGCCATGAAAAAAAAAAAAAAAGCTCGCTATCTAAAACCTGTATACTGATTGCAAATGCAGCACCGCTCGCTTTTTAGTAACCCAGTCATTACCCCCAACCAAAAACGCCCAAAACCAAATTCCATGCTTGCTTTAATCTCAAACCTCCGATGTGTTCACTTTCTTCTTCTCACCCCCCGAGAAGATGTACAGCAAACTGGCAAGTGCTTTGCCAGCTCCAGACACAGCCAGGGCAGCCGCTGACCCGGCCGTCCGGTAGAGCAATGCACCGATGAAACCTCCTGCGACAAGTGCTAAAAGGAAAGCAACTCGTCTCGTTCGGGGTCGGTTGTCCAGGACAAAGAGTCTTCGGTCGATCATCAAGTCTACCCATGCCGCAGTTGCCATTGCAGTGCTGATTTCAGTTGCAGCCAGGCTTCGAGATTGGACTACCTGGCTACCAGCGGCGAATGCCAGCAGGGCTATAACGGTAAGGGCTTTCGGACCGTGGCCTTCAACTCCATACCGATACTGAACCCCGGTGGCAGCAAAGACGAGACCAGTCTGAATCAGGTTGCACAGAATAAGCCACCATCGCTTCCGAGGTCCAACGATATGACCAATTTGGCCAGTCAACCATCCTGCACCAAGGAAGACTCCCAATCCTGTGGCAATACTTGAAGTGTAGAACATATCACCGTTCAGTTTTGGTATTATCACTGCCAGGCAGAGAAAGATTGTGTTGCCAGTCTGGTTCGAGGCGAAGCAGTGATAGTCTGGAAACGTGGTTGCATCTTCAATGAAGTTGTTTTAGCCTCTGGATATAGAGATACGATGCTAAAATGGGGGGAGGGAGGCCATCTATTTACCTTGGATGCCTGTACAGAATGTTATGAGCAGGAGTTGTAACTCAACGAACAGTGTAGTACGAATGTCCTGTGTGAAGTAGTCGACAAATTCATTTTTGCGTGAGATTTCTCGGCTGCTTGTGGAATCTGTTGTCCGGGATAGATAGATCCTTCTCGGCTAGTGTCTTGAGGGGTCGTGGCGACCTTTTCTTCTGTATCGGCCATCGGATTTGTAGTTGTGGTTGCAATTCCCTAATTGGAGAGCTAGGAGCAGTATTAATTTTAGGTCACAGCCAATTTAGACAAGGCATTTGCGTTTTGGAGGCAAAGAAGCACTAAAAAAGAAAGGTTTGACAGATTGGAGAAAGGAAACTCGTCTTGTTTAATACAAACGTCGGAACCGACATCCGTCTGAGGCACGGTTAGAAAAAACTGGATAACCGCCGGCCCCACGCCGAAGCCAGGATTCATGGCCACTGCTTTCAGGGGAAGCTGATAACGGACTCTTCCGGTAAGCCATCATGCGAGAAGCGCATACACGACTGCTATCGCTGCTTTTAAGGAGTAAACTACCTATCAGATCAAGCGGTGTATCGATTGTATCTCCACAAGGCGAGAAGGATTACCTTGGCGCGACTAAGAAGAATTGGCCAAGAATCGAGATGTAACATGGTCTGACCCTTGCCTCACACCAATTGTCCACGTCATGATTTGTTGGAGATAGCAACTTCGCGGCATAGCAGCACCGAAAGAGGAGAACTGGCGATTGATCTAAGCGATCCTTATCATGGGCGTTTTGATGTTTCAGCGGTATTCCCCTTTTAACACAGCGACCAACTTTGCGCTCTTCCTCTCCTATGCTCATGCACTATACTTTGGGGGCCGAATTTCGAACTCAACATACACGACTTGGTAGCCAGCTCACCTCACCGGCTCTAATGATGACTCTTAGATAATATTTACGTACTTTCCCCCCTGCGAGTACTGCAAAAATTTGCGAAAAAACAGATGGTCGGCTTAAAGCGGCGTGGCGGCGAAAGCCGTTTTCTTGCAGCCAATAGCCAAATGCTGATGCTCCGCATCCGGAGTGGGCCCCGGCCGGTTGCCGGCCACGCCAGCCGTGCGGGCCGGAAGAAGATCTGATCGCAACTCCACCGATGCCGCCGACAGCCGCGAGTGCAATACTACAATTTTGAAGGAGATCTGCCTCAATCAGAGGTTACAATAGAGTAAAAAATAGACTTATAATAGGCGTATGTCATAACCCATGCAGAAATATGTAACTGGATAACTCGGGGAATATAGATCTTGATCGGGTAGCCGTGGATATAGATCTGTCATATGTCCTGGCTTCTCTAGTCGGGGATGAGGCTGAAGGTGACTTAAGAGTACTTCCAAGATGCCTCAGAGTGGCCTGCTTACACCTCCAGTACTAGAGTCAGACTTCTTGTAGTTTTTACCTTCAGTAAGAATGCGACTTAGAAGGCAAAGGTGGATACACCTCTCTAATTCTCATGCGACCTCTTTCTATGATGTTGCATCATTATGCGTTCATTCAATTTGTATGTATGTTTGAGAATACAGGACGGTGCACTAATGACATCTTCTGATGGTAGTGATTCATTTCTGTTAGCCCTGTAGCTGCATAGCAAAATTGATGACAATCTTGACTAGGGAAGTCAGTCTCTCTTTCATAGCAGTTGATTCGGAATAGATGCTGATTTGATTACACATATGCACAGTCATTCATAAACGAAATACAGGTAGATCAGATGTACGGAAGAGATAGAATAAAAGTTGCATCCTTTCGGTACGCCAGATTATTGGCAATGTCCAATTCCTGCTTGTTTTGCATGAGATTTAGTGACATTACATAATACACCCGACAGCCAACAACAGCCGCAATTTTTCCGACCTCATGGGCGCGCTCTTGCCATTTAATGAGAGTCACGTGCCGTCGCATCTGCTGACTAACCAACGCGTTACGCGACTTTCCCACTATTGTTCACGCCGCATAGAGCAGCCCATGTTTGGCAGGCATCAAAATAGATCAAAATACAAGGGACCGGCCTCAATGCTCGCCAGAATCGCAAATGCGGACCGGTCTGGCATCCATAAGCCGGCTTCATGACTCGAAATAACCTGCCAGACAACATTGCCTGGTTGCTGAAGAACGCTGCGTTATCAAAGCCTACCGCCCCTCAATTTCCGCAAACCAGCGATACAGCATCGTTTCGGTTCACACAATCGCAGTCTACGAACGGTCGCACAGCAGATTTAAGTCAAGAAACTACCGTATCAGCTGGATCAGACAGACGGGGAAACCAGGCTCAGGGATCTTGGAGTTCAAATGGCCCGCCAAAGAAGGAGGAAGCTTCACAAAACACAGAAGTGGTGGTTTTAGAGGACGACAGCATGGGCCATCTGACCCTGTCTACCAAGTCGAGAAAACCTGTGCTCCTGTCGCAAAATGTCAAGAGAGAAGCTCCTTCTTCAGCAGACGGCCGATCCAAACAAGTTTTGAACGAGTCTCCCAAGACGAATGGTGTGTAGATTAATTTTGTTTACTGATATCCTGGAACCTAACGTTATGGCAGCAATCCCGAAATCTGAGAAACAAACACAAAATGGCATCTCACCAGGAAAACCAGGTCCATCACGGCATAACCAATCTCCGGGACTTGATGCCGATTTTGCAGATTTCGACGTTGATGATTTGGAGTACATGGATCTAACTAGAACAACTGGCACATCTGACGAATCTGACGAGTTTGGTGAAGATGTCAAAGTTTGGACGGAAAAAGATGCATCTTGGGAGGCACCGTTGCCTAAATCCAAAAAGAGGAAGAGTACCGATGACGCCGCTGCTGATAGCCAATTTCCCGATGTTTATCAGCTCCTGGGAACCGACCCTCCGGTCCCGACTCCTGGTCGACGTTCCGCAAAGAAAGTTAGTCCTCTCGATATGACAAATCCCCAGCATGCAGAAGCACCTATCGTTACTAACCTACTCAAGACTGCACAAAATGCGTCTTCCAAGATGTCTTTGCCGGGGTCTTCATCTCCCTTAGGACGAGTTGCTAGTCGAAAAGCACCATCTCCTATCAGACAGACCCCAGAAAAAGACTATGTCATCAGTAGTTCTGAAAGACGAAAGAAGGTGAAAATCACCGGGCAACGGTCTGCGTCCCCGGATTCTCGGGATTTCGACGAGGATATCCAACAACCAGAGCAAAACCAAGCCGACGAATTTTTCATTCCCGATTCAGACGATGAATTCGTTACACCACCGTCGCGTACAACTACTTCGAAGAAGCAACCAATGGAACCGTTGATTGATCCACAGGAGGATGATGCTTTCATTATGGATATTGAGGATTTGCATGTATCTCCTCAGCCAAGACGAAAACGGTCACCGCCGCCTTCTCAGCGTGTACAAGCCAAAGGTCTCCAAACTTCTCAGCATAGTTTGTCTGAAACCCAGAGTACAGCTACTGCCGACAATGCCAGCGAAATCAACAACCCACAGCAGTCGTTTACGCCATCCAGCCAAACACCAAAACTCTTATCCCTCATTTTGGGGAATCCGCAGCTTCTAAACAAAAGGTGTGAATACTTGAACAGCCAAATTCAGAAGAATGAGCGGAGTTTTATGCAAGCTATCAATGATAGATTGCCCAAAGACAAGAGGAATGAGATCAAAGCAGAGAAAGAACGATTCATCCAACAGCAAAAGGCGACTCAGGATCTCAATGGATTGGTTGAGCGCTACAAAACTCTAAGTGAGCAACGAGAAGCAGTTGCTCAACAGGTGGCTCGATCATATTCCAATGGCCAAGACACAGATGAAGATGAAGCCCGACTAGATGAACTTACTGAGCGCATCGAGGCAACAGAACGTGAACTTTTCCAAATGATGGGCACAGCAGGCCTTGATGAAGCAAGTCTTTTGGAGCCTCTGGAAGTCCCGGCTCCGAGTAGAAGAGATGACCATATCGTTGTGCTGGGAACTCAGGCTGGTCATGGGGGCATGGTCAACATGTCACGGAGCTCAAGAGACGTCCCATTGCCCATGGGAGGCACTCAAGTTGTTCATCAAACCCAACTTCCTGAACCGCGCCCTCCAATGAATCGGGACATGGGCGCTGAGGAAGATTTCTTCTCTGATATCGACGATATGGAGATGCACTTGTTGCCTAAGCCGGTGAAAAAGACTACTCAATTCGACACACGCAAAACACCTCAGAGGAACCGCGCTCAGCGAGCAGGAAATGAATTTAGCGATTTCAGTGACGACGCTGATATGCTTGCGTTTGCTCAAGACTACGAGGTACGCCAAACTGCCGGCGAACCGTCCCTGGATCCTCGACGGGCGTTTTCCGAAACATCTGGAAACGCTGGGCCCGCACCAAAGCAGAAGCAGACCTCGAAAAGACAACCCCCTCCCGATTCATCACAGACAAGAATACCGCCTGAGCTCATGAGGCATTCTTGGTCTGCAGACGTACAGAAGATATTGAAAGATCGCTTTCGGATGAAAGGATTCCGACAGAACCAATTAGAGGCCATTAACGCTACACTCGCTGGTGATGATGCCTTTGTCCTGATGCCAACAGGCGGTGGAAAATCTCTCTGTTACCAACTTCCAGCTGTCGTCAAATCCGGCAAGACGAGAGGTGTCACCATCGTTGTGTCACCTCTACTGAGCTTGATGCAAGATCAAGTAGATCATATGAAAGCCCTGGGGATACAGGCCGTTGCATTCAACAGCGAGTGTTCTCCAGAATACAAGCGGCAAGTCATGTCTGCTTTTAATGAACGTAATCCGGAGCACTTCATCGAGCTCCTCTATGTCACGCCTGAAATGGCTAGCAAAAGCCCCCAGTTCATGAATGCTTTACAAAGCTTGTACCGGAGTAGAAAATTTGCCCGTATTGTCATTGACGAGGCTCACTGCGTTAGCCAGTGGGGACATGATTTCCGACCCGACTACAAGACCCTGGGTCAGCTTCGATCCAAATTTCCCCAGGTTCCGGTCATGGCCTTGACCGCTACTGCTACTCAGAACGTCATTGTCGATATCAAACACAACCTTGGTATGAACAACTGCCAAGTCTTTTCACAAAGCTTCAACCGTCCAAACCTGTATTACGAGGTCCGGCCTAAATCTTCCAATCCGGTTGCGACGCAGGCAATCGCCGCTCTAATCAACTCCAAGTATCCCAACGTTACTGGAATTGTTTACACAATCTCACGGAAGCAAGCTGAAGATGTTGCCCAGAAGCTTTCTGAGAATGGTATCACGGCTCGTCATTACCATGCTGCAATTACACCCACAGAAAAGGTGGAAGTACAAACAGCGTGGCAGAAGGGGCAGGTCAAAGTTGTAGTGGCAACTATTGCTTTTGGCATGGGAATCGATAAGCCGGACGTGAGATTTGTTATGCATCATGGCATCCCGAAGAGCTTAGAAGGTTACTACCAGGAAACTGGACGTGCGGGCCGAGATGGGAAACCCTCCGATTGTATTCTGTTTTATGGCAAAGCGGACATAAGAGTCCTCAAAAGACTGATCATTGACGGAGAGGGCAGCAAAGACCAAAAAGAAAGACAGATGGCAATGCTGAACCGCGTGACGGCATTTTGCGACAATAAAGCAGATTGTCGACGAACTGAGGTCCTTCGCTATTTTGGGGAGGACTTTACTCCGTCACAATGCCACAAGACTTGCGACAATTGCCAAGCGGGGCTTGTTTTTGAGCAGCAGGACTTCTCTGAATACGCCATTGCCGCCATACGAATTGTGCAGCAGCAGCAGAGATTAACGGCAAATCAGTGCGCGGATATTTTGATTGGTAGAAAGTACCCAGACAACCAAGAAGAAAACTCGTATGAGTATCATGGCATGGCCAAGGGGATGAAGAAGCACGAGATGGTGCGCGTTATTGACCGCCTCTCAGCTGAGAAGGGCTTCCATGAAGAAAATATCGTTGGAAATCATGGAGTCGCCATTCAGTATCTCCAAATCGGACCTGCCGCCAACCAATTCTTGTCAGGGAGACGGAAGCTCATGCTGACGGTGCAGGTTTCAGACAGTGGTGATTCAAATCAGACGAAGATCAAAAAACCAAGAGCCAACAAAAAGCAGAAAGAGCCGGCCAATAACGTGCAATCCACCTATGTCTCGTCACCCATTAATACACGCAGAAAACGGGCAGCCGTTATTGATAGTGACGACGACTCAAACTTGCCGACCACATCAAACGGCTATGTGAATGATGGTTTTGTTGTGTCAGATGAAGAATTTGAAGATGAAGACGAAAACATGGACGAAGACGAAGAGGCTTTCGAACCACTCCCTCAACACCGACCAGCGAAACCTACCACCTCAAAACCTAGTTCCAAAAAGGCACTGCGGCCAGAACCTATCCCAAGCAAACGTAGGCTGCAAGATTTGCCGGATATCCACCAAGATGTAGTGGATGCCTTTGTTCAAGCGGCACGCCAATTGGAAGAGCGAATTCGGAACGGACTTGGCCTCAGACGACCAATGTTTACAGACACTCACCTGCAAGAAATGGCCATTAACTGGACCACCTCCATCGAGAGGATGAGCCGCATTCCTGGGATTGATGTCGACAGAGTCAAGGAGGTTGGCCCAAAGCTGATACAAATGCTCAATGTGTATCATAAATCGTATCGTGAGATTGCCGGGACAGGGGCAGGTGATGCTTCCGGCTCAACGTCCAACTTGGATCAAGAAATAGTGGACTTGATTAGTTCAGACCTCGATATCGATGAGGATGAAGAGGAGGCTATGGGAGGTGGAGAGAGTTCTCATTACTTTGCTCCAAAGCCATCAGCTGATGTCCAAGCTTTCAATGACAGGCTGCAAAGTCTGAATGACCAACCGAGTCAATCGAGAGGCAGGTCCTCTTCCTACAGTCGAGGAGGAGGTAACAGGAAGTTCTCTGGTAAAAGATGGTCCAAGAGAGGCGGTTCTGGTGGAGGGTCTCAGCGTCGGGGTGGTGGCTCTGGTAGGAGAGGTGGCGGTTCCTCAAGCGCTGCCGGTCCGTCGTCTCGATCTGGCAGCAGCAACGGCGGCGGATTCAAGCGTGACGGCAGAATCGTCAAGAAGAGTGGAGGAGGTATCGGGTTGATGCCTCTATGATGTGAATTGATCATTGATAAGCGGCCTGCTATTCCCCCTGTTTTTTTGGGCCGGCGTGGTTTTGTTTTGGAACGAGATATGAGACATAATGAAGTCACACTCCTCTTCAGTCCCTGTTTTTATGTCATGGTGTTGGGAGGCGGAAGTCTACACATTCACGAGCTTTGGCGTTGGTGTTTCGGCATTTACATTACCCCCTTTTTTGAAGCGAATTAGAAAGAAAATGGGAAAAGAAGAGAGAGGGGAGAGGATGGGGGAGATAGAGTCTGTGGGCTAGAGGCGATGTAGGTAGATGTCATGGAATGTTTGCATGTGTATATACCCATATATACACCAGACTAGCCTGCTTTCATGATTACGCCAGCAATGAATGCAGCACTTTTTGAGCGAGATTTGGAAGAAGCGGAATGGCGAGGCCATGAATATAAATGTTCACCATGTCTCACATGAACTTGATAGCTACAAGTTTGAATCTAAGCTTCCCATTCTATATTTGCTATGGCCGTTTGAGAACTGTTCTAACACGACGAATGGTAATTGTTCGTCGACAAGTATTTGCCATGATTTGAATCTGTCCTGCTTTCTTCGCTAATGCTTATCATCAAAGAGTTTATGAGAGAAATGCCATGAGAGACGCAAGTGGTGCCACAGATGCTCATACGCAATATCCCGCCCTCAGATCTATCCGCCATCAAACATCAGAAAAAAACGAAAATCAATCTGAAAGAATAAATTGCACATTGCTTTTTCTAGTACAATTACAAAATGTAGAGCTAGCTAGTTGTAAAACAAAGCTCCGGGAATCTCAGCTATGACAAGGAACAAAACACAAAAAGCAAACCAAAAAAATAAATGACAAAGAAAGAGCTCAAAAAGAAAGCGCACTCAACGAGACCGACTGGGGGAAGAAAGGATCGAATTAGTTAAAACAGTATTGTGAAAGTAAAAAAAAGTTGGAAAAGCGAAAAAGATGTGTCGACACATGCCAATCAAAATCGTCTTTTTGGTGTCGCGTTATTTCCATATAAACTCCCCAACAGCCCGCCAGCTAAAGCTCGCTTCGCTTCTCCTTTGATGTGAAAAAAGACCGTTTACGCCACGCTATGAAAAACACAGATAACAAAATTACTTTAAAACACGGGGGCATGCCATTGTGATGTGAGAGCTGAAAGAGAAGCAGGGAGGATATCTTGTAATGAGCGGCTTCACATGACTCGAGAGGTTACAGAAGAAGCAAAAAGCAAAATAAGCACACAATCCGATTCCAATTCCCCCTAAACATTTGATACCATAAAGCTTATGACCCGTGCCATCAAATATCGCTGATTCAAAATCGCCACCTGGGCTTGAGATCCTTTGGCTCGGGTGAGTTGTCGCTGTATTTGCGAGAGGTGAACCGGCTGAAGATGGGAAGAGGGCTCGATCCACGGACTGAGTCTGGCCTGCCCCTCGGCATTGGCAGCAAACTGCTCCGGCGGGTTGAAGCCAAAGAGCTGCTGGGACGATTGTTTAGGCTATCCAGGTTCAGGGTCGAAGAAGATGGCCCCGCGTTAGAGCGACGAGGAGGCTGTTGTTTTGCTAGGCTGCTTTGAGAATAAGGTCCAGGAGAGGTGAGGCGTTCACGGAACGACAGCCGAGAGCCCGCCCTAGAATACGATCTGGGGAATGATTCTGACATGGGTGAATCTGAGCCAGCGCGTGTGAGAGAACTTCGAGGGGTGGGAAGCTTGGATGTCGATATAGGCGTGATGGCCGACGTCGACCTTTGAGGTGCAGGCGTTCTGTATGGGCTGCGAGCTTCGCCATCTAGGTTGTTGGAAGAGGCGTTCCACCGGGGTCGGTGCGCCATAGTGGTCGAAGGTCGAAGGCTTGAGGAGGAGGCAGAAGGCGGGTAATAAGAAGAGGAGGAGCCCATTGTAGAGTACCTGGACCCAGGCTTCTTGGCACTTTTTGAGACAGGGGCCGGCAGCGACGAGTCCCTCCGGCTGGTTGAGGTCGATCGGAGGCTGGAGCCGCTCGCATTGGGCGATCGAAGTTGGTTACCGGTATATTTCCGCGCAGGCGTCTGCGGATCGAGACCGAGTGAGTTCATAATCACCGACGAAGGCGGAGAGCTTCCCGGAGTCTCCATGCCGCTGCCGTTGGTTGACCTGTCGTTGGAGAGCATGCTGGAGATGGAATCTCGCAGCTGCTGGCTCTTTCTTTCCGCATATATGTCCTCAAGGACAGAATCCATCTCTGCAACGTCGAGCTTCAGCGTCGACCATCGCGTTTGCATTTCCGTGTGGAGACGCAAGATCTCGCCATTGACGGTCAAGCGATCCTTGACGCCCTTGTCAATGATGGCCAGGACACGTTCGATGGCGGGGCCATAGTGTGTTTTCTTTGCCTCATAGCTCTCAATCTTCTTAGCAATGGAAGGCTGGTTCGTCAAATGCATACCAGAATCTATCGCCTCCCTCAGCTTCATCAGAGACCGCTCGACGGATTCGTGCATCTTTTGAGCCTGCCGTCCAGCGCCTCGGAAGACAATGACCCATCTATCCTCGCCAAGCTCCTTGCGTAGGGACTCGGCATCCTTCTCTAGCTTCTTGTAGCTTCCATCTAGGCCATTATGGCGCATTTCCAGCTCCTCACATGCGGTTGGGAAGGCATGTTTCGCCCGCGTCTCAAAGACAGAAAGTCGCATGGGCAAAAAGTCTAGGGAAGCCCTCAAGGGCTGCATCCTGGCGAAAAGAGCAAGCAAACTGGAGTCATCCTGAGACAGCGTCGAGGTTCCTGGCGAGTTAGGGCTTAGCGGCAGGGCGAGGCTAAAGCGGTTCGAGGGCGCCAACCGCGCGGCCGAAATAGGGTTGTCTTCAATAATGGTCTCGAGATCTCCAATATCGACGTTATCGCCGTTCGCAACGACGGCAAGGCTCTTGTGACGACGCTCTTCCATCTCAAAGACAAGCCGCGTAAGTTCCTCCATCTCGCTCTGTATGTCGCCCAAAACGCTGTTCCACAGCTCCTCCCACTCCATGGCAAGTTCGACCTGGTTCCGCACACTTTGCAGGGTTTGCTTTATTCGGCCCCATTCCTCAGCTATGGCCTCCATCTGAGTAACGGCCCGCCTGAGGTCATCTGTTGAGACAGTTGCGATGTCATGTCGGTTTTGCAGCTCATCAATAGCATTGACATAGGCGTTGATGAGATGCTCGAATCGATTAATGGCGTTCTCAACTTCTTCCAGACCTTCACGGCCACCAGCGGCAGCCCACTCGACATCATCCTCACTGTCTAGTCCGCTGACAACCTCAAGGGCCTTTGATATCCAGCTCCGGATCTGCTCAGCAGCATTGATCAAGGCCTTGGAAGCCACTGGGGCAGCTGGGATAGCTGACACCTTGCTGGAGAGCGCCTCGGCATCGGGAATGCCAAGCAGAGTCAGCTGAGCAAGCTGGTTGGTAAACGACACTCGGGAAAGCGTATATACTGATCCAGGTCGATTGTGGCCCTGAGAAAAATAAGAGCTCATTTCCGGTTCGAAATGGTTAAAGGTGATTACTTCAGGCGGTGTCATCTCCACAATTGGTGATTCTTTTGGCGGAGGGGTTGGTGGGGACGGGGAATATGAGGGAGAATAGGAAAGGGAATGCGAAGGCGAGTGAGAAGGAGGAGCAGCAGGAGGCGAGGAGGGTAGAGGCGGATACTCCTTGGGAGATGGCGGACGCGTGATTCGCTCGAGGTGTTCGCGTCGAGTATCCAAAGTGACCTTGGTACCATTGCCGTTTATGTGGTCGGGCAACCGATATTTCTGCGTATCCACGTCCATGTTGATTGTTTCCGGGACTTCAATCTCCGGCAGTTGGTAGGAATCAGCGGCGATGGGAGACATGGAGCCGTCTGAGAGACTGGACGATCTATAATGAGGAGGGGGGGCGCCAGCGCCTTTCCAGGGGCGGCCGCGCCGAGAAACAATTTGCGTGACTGAATTCGCTTGGTGTTTCTCGTCAAGCTGGCGGAGCTGTTCTTCGTCAAGTCGGCCGATATCAACGGGCTGGAAGCTGGCGGTGGCCCTCTTGGCTGCTGCTCCAAGGCCGAGAGCCTTTAAGCGAGCAGCAAGGCCTGGCGATGTCTTTCGAAAAGCAGCGACCAGGAGTTCATGCGATGGATCGGGTTCTAGAAGGGTGCTGCTGCGTTGCCTGCCGTAGGTTGGACTCAGCGTCAAGTCGGGAGCACCTTGAGAAATCGCGTTATTGAAAATGTTGCCAATGTTGTTGTTGCTGTTTTGGCTGTAGCTTGGGGTGGTGTTGATGTTATTCGTGCTGCCACTCGTCCGCGGTGTCGACAGGTTCGCAATTCTTCTGGCGTCTGCGGGAGTGGCCGCGACAGACGCAGCGGTTGGAGTGGCCGCAGCCGAAGCAGGAACCGGAGCAGAGACTGGAGCTGAGGCGGGAGTGGAAGCCCAAGTAGGAGCTGCTGCGTAAGGGGTGGCGGGCGACTGGGCGGCGTCGTCGGTTGGTTTTCCAAAGTTTACATGCTCAAGGCTTGCATCATGGCCGTTGGTATGCTGCTCAGGGTCGCGCTTCGGGTCCACACCCACGTCGGATTCTCTGGAGCTTTCGTTGGCTGAATCTGAGTCGCGGTCTGGCTGCGAAGCCGGCTGTGGGTTGCCGCTGGCGTCCACGGCAGCAGAATGGCTGGTGGTCATATGCCGCAGGTGATTGCTGGGGCTGCAGACAAGCCCGCCCCAGAGAAGGTTGGAGAAGTCGGTAGGTGGATGTGTTCAGAGCGGCGTTGCTCACGACGCGCTAGTGGAGCGCGCCAGGTGTCTTTCAGTGGACGAAGGCCCTGAAAGGCCCTGCCGGCAGTGCAGCGGCGCAGTGGGTGGAGAGAGAAGGTCGGTGCAGAAGGTTGAAGATTACGGGCAGCCAAATATTGAGCGCTGTGGTTTGTAGGGGTGGACGACGGGCGGCAGATTGGATGCCGAGGCCGCCACCGCGAAGCGTCGAGTGCTGATACGCTGCCGTTGTTGTCCTGTTGTGTTGCCAGTCCGACTCTCGCCTGGAATTTTTCTCTCCCTCGCGACGGTCCAATCAACAACGACTCGCCGCTTTAAAATCCCGACGGTGCCGCTTTGCTGCTACCTGTCCGAATACAGGTACGAGTACAGGACAGGACCTCGTTCTCGGCGAGTGGGCGGGTGTGGGCGGATGCGCAGTAGGGTTCGGTTCGCTGGATGCCTGCTCCGGTGTGCTGCTGTAGACCCAGCTTTTTGGCGGCGTCGACCGGGTTAGGCGTCTGGTGACTGGGCGACAGAGGGGATTCTATGCGTAGACGATGCGGTGCTGGTGGAGAGCGCCCTTGCGGCCCTGCAAAGAAGCTGCAGGAGCTTGCAGGAGACGGCTCTCGACTGCAGCGAAGCTTTGGATAAAGCTGGGCCGTCGCCTAGTTTGGTGTCTGCCTGCGCGCCGAACCAGGACCAGAATTTTGATGCCTGGCGTTTGAGTATCGATACTTCCTGATCGTGAACTCCTGAGAGAATGGTCGTGATGGGCCTTGGGCATCAGCTGGCTGAATCAAGTAAGGCCCGTGTGCCGGGGTTGTGCGGCTGGGCAAGGTGGAAGATGATGTAGAGGGCAAGTAGGACGAGACAAGACTGCTAGAAAATCGGTTGATGCAAGAGAAGCGGCTACGGTGAACACGAAGCCCAGAATGGAAGATTGGCCAAACGATGCATGGACAGATTGCTTGACTGACTGAACGTGGTGAATCAAAAAAGGGGGTTGAAGGAAAGGGACAGACTGGTCAGGAGGGGTGCAAAGAGGAAGAAGCGCAGAAGCGTGGGATCGCAGTCCAAGTTAATTAACGGGAGCTGCTCGTTCCTGAGCTAAGAGGGAGTCGAATGGCTACGGCGCAGGTACCTCATCTCCCTTTGGAGGTACTCGTACTCCCTACGCGTATTTTGGACGTTTGGGCTTTTTTTTGGTTTCGATCCGCCGGCCGAGACTGCACATTTGTCGGGCCCATTTGTCGATGGGTAAACGACTAGACAAGGGGTAGCGTCTATCAAAATGGGAACATAAGAAAAAAGAAACGACAAAATAGAGAAAGACGGGAATTCGTGGGCTTGATAGATTGGATCCTGGCGAAAGATGCTCACTGTACGCCTTACGAGTGGACGGGTCTAGAGTATCCATGTCTAAGGTACGAGTACATGTACATGTGGTGTTGGGGCTGGTACCTGTCCCTTGCCACAAATACCCAAGCTCATCAAACTGCATTTCACAATTGACTTTGGAACTACGAGTACTACCTTTGGTACTAAGGTATGCTCTCTGCAGCCTGCAGCTTCCATTGGTGGTAAAGATCAGGTTACTATGGACGGAGATGTTTACTAGAGGGAGGTTGTTACATCGAGTGGTAGGCATGTAAGTCTGGTTTACACGTGTGCCTGTCTCGGATCCGAATTCGCAGATAGATGTAACTGTATGCGAAGTGCTCCGTACCTAGTAGATGACACGTTTTGACATGTGCCGGAATGCAGCAGGTCCAATGCGCAGTGTAGCTGGAGGTTGGGTAAGACTCGCCACATGCTGATGTGCCCTTGAGCGCGGCTACTGTAACACAGCAGAGCACAGCACAGGGCATTGGATTGGATGTGATAGCACCAGGACTCGACTCGACTCTACTCGACTCGACTCGAATTGGTGACGGGATCAAATGGGGCCAAGCCAGGTAGATTCCCTGCTGTCGACATCCATTGATAGTAAATTGTTCGGGGCCATTGTCGTTTTGGGGAGCTCTCAGCGCACTAATGCCACCACTGCCGCAACTCAGCAAGGAGTCCAGTGCAATGGAGCTCGTCAAGCTGCACAGCACATGCAGTGTCGAAGTGCGCTAGCATTAGAGCCATGTCGGGCTAATTAGCGCATCCCCACCGCTGACACGGGAGCTTCCACAGCGCTTCCACAGGCATCCCGCTTCTGGCAGCTTCAAACAAGGTGAAACGCTGCGAAATCTCCACGGGCTCCATGCTTGTCCGGCCCGCCTC
The DNA here is from genome assembly GCA_003439915.1 of Trichoderma atrobrunneum. Taxonomy (NCBI): domain Eukaryota; kingdom Fungi; phylum Ascomycota; class Sordariomycetes; order Hypocreales; family Hypocreaceae; genus Trichoderma; species Trichoderma atrobrunneum. The sequence goes on along the minus strand of PNRQ01000136.1, from coordinate 5,508 downwards.
CACCAGGGCATCCTGCAGCCATTTTCTGCATCACCAACCTGGCAGCTTTAGTTACCGTCCGATGCCTGTGCGGCCTGCGAGTTTCTGTCTTTTTCTCTGCTTGTCTGCCTCCCTTCCCTGTCCGGGTCACGAGGGCTTGTGCGAGTAGCGCGAAAGGCCCTCCATGGGTATGTCAGTGCTGGTACATTACTTGCAGCAAGTCAACATGACTGGAGTGTGTTGGGATTTGGCCAAGCTAGCGGGATGCTGACCTGGATCCATCCATCAATGGGTTCCTCCAGGTCCTCTTTGGGCCATCGGTACTTGTACTATTTGATGTCAGTGCTCCATTCGTACTGGTCCATACAGGTACCTTTTAGCCGTCGTTTTTTCTTTACCGAGCTCCAACCAAGCAAAGCAGTCTGGTACTAGCAGCTATTGGTAGCTGCCACTAGTCTCGAGGTATTGATGGAGGCAATTTGCCTAGCAGTGCCACATGGGGTCCATTCAAGTGACTGGCAAAAGATTGGGCGTCGACAAGAGCTCACTACGACGAACGATGCGACGCGACGGCCCGCGCTACAAACAGGAGCTACTGTATTCGTCTGTGGCCGCTCTTCCATGTCCATACCTTTGGTCGTGCTGATATCACTGATGGAGGATGCAGATGCCCAATCAGTCCTGGCATAGACGTTCAGAAGTACCGTGCTGTACTTGCACAAGAGGTCTTCAATCTTATTATAGCACGCAGCTGTACGGAGTTACCCTTGCCTTATGATGCAATTACCTCATTCCCTGGTATTGATACGAAGCAAATATTACCTGTCTGCACATACGAGCAGGTACAGTACCTTGCCATGGGTTAGCAGGTACTTTGCAATCTCCAATACTTGGAGTGATCCATCTATGCAATTTGGAGATAGCCAAGGGACTGTACTCGTACAGTACCAGACAGCATTTATCTGTCAGCTGTTGGGCATCAGCAATGATAACTGACACTGACAGAACGTGGCGTAGAGTCTGAAACCTCGCCCCAACACAGCTCCGGCCTGTGCACAATCTATCCAGAACAACCACAGCTGCAGTCACTCCTGCTCCGTACTCCATGCACTGCTCTGTGCTCTCCTCCGTGCTCAGCTCTGTACGTACGAGCACTGATCATTTCATGTTCTCTTGCACAGTATTCCAGCTGGTTCTGGCTCTGCGGAGAGGAAATTGCGCGCCTCCGGTTGTCCTGGGATATGACACCAAGCAGCAAGGACCCTTGGGAATCGCGATGACAGCGACAGAAATGATTCGTCACCTTGGGCTGGGGCCTGCATGGGCTTGAGCATGGGCTTGCCTGGTCGAATTGACCCGACAGCCTCTGCATGCATGGGGGCTAGCAGGGAACCTGGCAGCTCCCATGAGGGACCGTGGTCGAATCGACGGCTGCGAGTACGAAGACGTCAAGTGATATCATACCCGTACCAGTTCAAGCATGCATGGTATTTGCATTTGCATTTGCCGCTGTGACGATGGATGGAGCACCCAAGGCCGTACAGGCTGACTGCGGCGCCAACCAGTGGGAGGGAGAAGCTATTCCAAGCAATCAATCCCGTCAGCAACAAGAGGCAAACAAACATCGCCAGGTGGCCCTTCGGACTCGACGAGACCAGTTGGGGTCCAAGCACACTCTGGGCGGAGATGGACGGAGCACCTAATGCTACCTTCCTATGCACTAATTAATGTAAGCCTTGATCATCGGTTGATAGCATGCGTGAACCAATGCACGCCAAAAACTGCACCCGACACCAAAAAAAGGTTCGTTTCAAGTCGTTGCCCCCCCGGACAACACCAAACACGCAACGCAATTTCCCATCTCCACGCCTCCCACCAACTATGTTTTGGCGCCCTCAGGCTGCCAGAACCCCTGAGTCCGCGTGCGCCTCGGATCTTCAGCACCAACCCAGAGCAGCCCTACAGCACCGTCTGGCTCCGTGATTTCTTGTCTCTTCCATACTTGCTTGTACTCGTGCTTGTCCTGACAGTCCCAAGTATCCACCACGCCATTCCCGACTGCTTGTTCATGGTGGCCGGCAGCTAGCGACTCTGCTGCCACTCAACTTGTTGTTATATCCCCCCTCGTCCGTGGTGCACGCGACTCGATTTGACCGAGCTGAATAGCTGGCCCTGGGATCCAGTGAACCGACTCTCCTTCCAACGACAACCCCAAAGAGACAAGATTCGCTTCCCCTCTTGACCTTGAGAGGAGCGCACGAGGAATCCTCCAGACGAGATTCTCTGCTTGAGCCCTCGCAAGAAAACTCTGCTTCTCTGTGTTTCTCTTTTTGCCTCTCTGCCTCGTTCGCAATGTCTACCGAAGTCGAGAACCGTCCGCACTCGCCCGATGCGGCTCCGTCGCAAGCCATTGGTGCAAAGACCGAACCGTCCCGAGCCCTCTCGACAACTTCCACCATATCTCAAAGCTCCAGCAACGATGGCACCTCACGAGACTCGCTGGGCAGCGAGTTGTCGTCTCGCATGTCCTCTGCGTCGTCCCGTATGTCCACGGCGTCGTTCCGGTCCGACATCTCTGGAAGGTCGTCTTCCAGGACTCGGCGCCGAGGCTACATGCGCCCCCACGGCACCGACTTTGCGGCCAGCGCCAAATCCCGCGAGAGCGTCATGAGCTTGGGCAGCATCGCACATCTTCAATACTACTTTGCCCGGACAGGCCTTCTCGATGGCAAGGGCGGACAGCTGGCTCGTAAGAAGCAGCCGCGAGCGACGTTGGACCTGGCAGCTCTGGAGGGCACTGCTCCCATGATGGTGACCACGCCCATGACTGCGGGCTTCGACATGGACCCCTCGTTTGTTTCCATGGGCAGCAGCCCAGATCTGTCAGGACATGGATTTATCACGGACAATGCCGTCGAGTCTCCCACCGGCATCGACGATATGGACGACTTCTACGACGGCTTCCTCGAGGAGGACCCGGACATGCTCCCGCCCACAGCTAGCACCTACAACCACCGAGAAAAAGTGATTCCCAAGCCTCCCACGGTTGCGGAGCTGAAGACGGAGCTGGAGAGCGCCCTGCAAGATGCCCTCAAGGTCCTCAAGGAAGCCAAGGAGCGGAAGGAGGGATCATACAAGGCATCCAGTGATGCGCCTCGATACCCCAACATGCCTGACGAAAACACCCAAAGCTGGTACGAGCTGCAGGGCATGAACATTCTCGACTTTGTGACTCTGGCCATCCGCGCCGCCAAGAACTACTACACTGCCCACGAGCTGCCTGACCGGCTAGACGCCATCAAGTCGGAAAGGCAGATCCGGACAGACCTTTTGAGTGTCATGGAGGTGCTGAAGCAGATGGCCACGAGGAATTTCAAGGGTGGCATGCGGGATGAAGAGATTGCTACCATGACGACCTGGATCGAAAGTGTGTTCGACATCCTCAAGAAGGAGGCCAACATCGAGGCAACAGAGCAGGCCGAGCGATCGAGCTGGGCGTGGATGAGGGGCGACTGGAAAGGCAAAGAGTTGGAGCGCGAACGACAGTTTCTCATGTCCATGATTCCGGATGAAGAGCCGCTTCCCGAATGGACACCAGCATCCAACGACGCCGATTTGCCGACGCCCTTTTTAGAGGCCATGCAGAACGGCCTCCTACTTGTGAGGCTGCACAACGCCGCAGTCAAGAAATCCAGGAGGCGATTCGGAGCGATCCCGACCTTCCACGTCAACACACAGAAGCCGTACCGAAGCGCCGACAACCTCCGTTACTGGGCCAAGGCCGCTGAGCTGCGCTTTGAGTGCATGATTTCCATCGACCCCCTGGGCATCGTCTACAACAACGGCCCCCAGGTCTGGCTAGATTTTGAAGCGGCCATCCTCAAGTGGTGTGCCCATGTGAGGGAGGAAATCACAAACGAGTTGGTCTAAGCACCCTTAGTACTTGCTTTTTGTCTAATTCTGTTCCTGATTTTTTCTTTTTTTAACACTTCTATTATTGTTTTAATACCTGTTTTAATACGTGCACCTGCTCATACACATATATTACTACAGCAGAAAGAAGGCCTTTTCGCTCCATGACGAATTCACGCTGCCATAAAAAAGACATTTGGCTGGAGTTTTTTCTTTTTTCTTTTTTCTTAATACTTTTTTTTTTAAGGACAACGCCATTTCTTTTTTGGCTCTACTTTTCGGTCCCCTTCTTTTTACTATTTCTCTTTTTTGGATTGATATTGATTCTTTCAGGACATGCACACGCAAAATACATCGAGGCGAAGAGGGGCCGGTTTTCTCTCTTACTGAGACAAAGATTGACGCTACATTACAAACAGGAACAACATTTTCCTTCTCTCTTTTCATCATTTATCCTTAATTCCCTATTATTTTCCCCCCTTCCCCTCATCTTGTCACCCGTCATGCTTGCAGCATTGACGAGGCGTTATCACTACCTATTTTGTCTTTTTACTTGACCCAAACAGAACGTCTTCCCTTCTCTGTGAATTATCAGTCAACATACACCCTTTTTTTCTTTTATTTTTTGTATTGGGTCGAGGGAGAAAAACAACAACAATAAGAGCAACAAGAAACAACAGAATGCTGTACAGTGGGATGGAAATTGAACAGTGGTGCGACGCGCCTACTCAACTATATGTCAACATATATACCCCCCGTGGCGCGAGCGCAGGCGCAGGCGCAGAGTGGAATTTTTTCGATACGGTGGTGGATGGACAGGAGGTAGCTAGAGAGAAGATGAATAGATTGGCTATCACGGTGCGTGATTGTGTGTGACTTGAACGTGATTGTAGATGAAAGAGCGAGTTGACTTTTTTTTTCCATTGATTTACTATTATAACCCAATATTACCCAAAAACTAGAGCGATCAAATGCTATATACTCATACAAAACTCCTGAATATCATTCACCAGCTAATAAACAATCTTGCTTGCCCTAGGCAATGTCCACCTTTCGCACTTCCATCCACTCCTTTTCCACCTTGGGCACCGTCACAATCAAAATTCCCTCCTCCATCTTCGCCGTGATGCCAAATCCATCAACGTCAACATCCAGATCCGCCTCCTCGCCATCGGCCTTTTTCTCGGTCTCGCCCTCAGGAGGCAACTTCACCTCCCTCTCAAAGACACCGACTCTACGCTCCCGCACGCCCGTGAGGGTCTGCAAGAAGGTCTCGTCGCCGGGGCGGTGGACTACGCCCGCGATGCGGAGGGAGCGCGTCTGCGGGTTCCAAGTCACGCCGACGTCGTCCTTCTTTGCACCTGGTAGGGCGGTGTGCAGGATGAATGCATCCGGGGTGTTGAAGATGTCAATAGGAGGCGAGAAGGTGTTTTCGTCCTCGGCGTTGGTAGTGGTGTTACGGGTGCTAGGTTGGGCGTATCGCTCGGCTTGGTCGCGGATGTTGCGGAAGAAAGGGTGGCCCATGAAGCCGCGCATCAGGGCCGGGGAAGTCAAACGGAGGACCACCGGCGTTGGGACCTTCAAAGGGGCCGCCTCGCGCCATCCGCGACGGCCTCC